>JAPVRG010244793.1:0-19549 GCA_029783565.1 Rhagoletis cerasi
TATCCGGTCAAACGAAGTAAACTTTCTATCCCATCTTATCTTATTCTATTCTATTCCTTCCTACTCGACCTAGTCCTATCCAATCCTATCCCATCCTGACCATTATTCCTATCGGCATAGAACAAAATTTTCAGCTCAAATGTTTCAGTCTCTTTGATGCTGATCCTTACATACATCGTTTCTCTCTTCAGCTTCTTCTTGACAACTTCTGCACAGAGAACTTGTTGGAACATGGGATCGTTGGGAGCTTCGTTACTGCTGGCTTATAAGTAGATTTCTCTTACCGGTGTTTTTTTATTTATTTTTTTTGTTGAGTTTATAACGCTGCTGTATTTTTCTGTCTAAGTAATGTTTCCAATAGAGGCCTTGAAATTTAAATTTTAACCTGTCGAATAAACCGTGTTTCCCGATTAAGACGAACAGATTCCAGAAATTTTGTTTACATTCCACTGAAATTTAATTCATAATAAAACCAGAACGTCCCAAAGGGGAAACTCACCCGTCGAACCTTTGTCAGTTCCTCCTCACATTTAACTAACTATTTTTTTTCTTTTTTTCACACAACTTATTTGCGCTCTATCGCATTGCAAATATTTGCAGCTCTAATGTTTGCTTTTTTAGAGCGAACATGCACGGGCTGTCGACGCTTTGTTCGTCTGCCGTCTGTCTGTAGTGTTGTCGGCGTTGTTGTCGCACCTTCGCGCATTTAATTTATTTTCAAATACATACATATTTTGTATTTTTATTTATGGTCATACAAACATACTATATAATTACAATTTTTTCTTCTCATTTATGCAACTTATTTTACTCATTATTTTTGCTTTGTATTTCACTTTTTGTCAATTGCAGCACATTTTTCAATTTATTGCATTACCGTCACATTCCACCTGAGACATTCTTTTAGTTGAGTACACACTTTTGTAAATTAACTATAACGAATGAATTGTTTGTGGCATTTACATATTACTTGTGGTTGGATGAAGTCAGCAAATTGTTTTAGAAATCCTAAGCTGTTTGTTGAAGAGGCATGAAGTCATCAGCTTTTGGCGGTACATAGAATTGTTTGAAAAGCGAGCTACTTAAGAATATTTATAAACCAGAAAAATCTACTAGCGCACTTTGTCGGAACTGTACGCTTTTATTCTGGCTCCAAGTGACAAGCTGATGCTTTTAATATTTTTTGGTAGGAAGATACTCTCTAAGCGACCAGGAGTGAATCTTTCTGTAATACTCGCTCTAAGGCAGTAGAAACCACGACATGTCAAAACACAGCACTTCGGACCGCCATGGTATGCCATCTGATTTCGCCACAACACCACCTACACGACGAGGCTCAGATGCTCCCAGTTAAGGAGCACAACTCAAAGCTCAGCAAGCAGTTCTTGGTGGGGTGCCACCGTCGCGGACACCCTAACCGACACCTGCTTGACGCAGAACCCTCGCCCAGGCACGTCAGAAGGAATCTTTGCGAGCTGACTGACGAAGTCCAGTTTATTTAACAACCCCTGGACATATCGACAGGCCTTAAACGGCATTCACAGGGAGTCGGCCCTAAGTTATACGGGCTCCAGACCTGTGAATGTCGCCTTGGGAACTCAACCACCGGATGTAGACGAGACTGAACTTTGTCTGCCTCGGGAGACACGCACCACACTAGCAAGTTGCGCTCCGGATACTGCAGCAGCTTAAACTCGTACCTGAGCAGATTGAACCCAGAGGTGCTAACTCAACTAACGCCCCTCTCCCTTTGGACTAATCCAATGGGAGTAGACTCTTCTTGGGCCTCCCGTTAGTTGAACTTGATGACAAAGACTGATAGACAAGCCGATATAGGCAGGGCTAAGTAAGCCGCTACCCCCATGGTGAATTCGGCGGACAAGAGTAACATGCTGCATTGCTCGAGGCTTGCTGGAGCTCTCAAATCTGGGGACTTTTGGCGGATGAAGCCTTTATGGGCCAACGATTGAAGCCCTCGTTCCGCTTAGAGTCGCCAGTAGGATGCCTGGAATCTTTAGATGGTTGCTCCATTACCAGGATAGCGGGGTTTGGTTAGCGTTCTGACTTACCGACTAAACTTACTGCCACCGAAACAACTACTAAGCCTCGGATCGCAGACGTAGTACTGTCCTATGTCCCGCTTGGGATTAAAGGAAACGAAGAAGGCATGCGTCATAGCTTTCTTCACCTATTTGACGACAAACGCCATTGAAGTAGACACAGTGAAAATCAGCCTTGAACTTACATTTGTTAAAGAGGAGAAGCAGAACTTCAATGAAGCTAAAATAAACTAAAAATAGAACATTCATTTAACTTTAAAGCGTTTGAAAAATCATTTTATTAAACACTTATTTTAAGAAAAGTTCTATTTCTTGGAATATTGCTGTGAACCGAATTTTTTTTCCGATATCAGATTTTAAATTAGCTTACTTAGGGCCATTTTCTCAAGTAGCTTTTAAAATTCATCTGCCCTTTAAACTCAAATCTTGTTTTGAAAAAATGTGTTTGAAGGGCAGATAAATTTTAAAAGCCACTTGAGAAAACGGCAGTTAAGAAAGTAAGTAGGCTTGTAAAAGCACTACCAACCAATGCAGCTGAATTCGAAGAAATGTTGCTTTCGAACAGTATTAGAGTAAGATGCAATCTCACAAAACGATAAAAACTTCTACATTAATACATTTTTTATACGAAATCGCTTACAATACAAACTTCACTACAAAACACCGTTACATGAAATAAATAAATCTTTAAAGAATAAAAGGTGCCCTCAAAGAAAATCCGGTGCAATAAAAATGAGCTGAGTACACTAAAAATTTATAAGCCTGAATGAAAGGGTGATTGTAAGATAAGAAATTAAATTTAATTGAAAAACTTGTTGGGAGTGTTAAAGCTATCGCATACAATGCATTTCAGTGGTAAATATTTGAGTTCTTTGCTATCATTTTATCTGATGACAGTTTCTTCCCAGCCACTTCCGCTGAAAAAAAAAACTATTTGTATATACTTTTTTTTAGAAAATTTCTATTTACGTAATCTCAAATTGGCTTGCGGTAAATAGGTCAATTTTATTGTGAAGGTAAAAAATAGCCAAAAAGAAAAACAAACCAGAATGAGCTTAAAATGTAGAGTGGAGAGAAGAAATTAAGCTACAATAACAAAAAAACTCAAAATATATGTATGTATATCTGTATGTATGTACATTAGAGTGGTGCAAAAAAACACTCTTTTTGGAAAAATCAAAATTTTTTTAGAGGTCGCGCTGGTCGTTTTTTCATAAAAAAGTAGATGCTCTCAATTTTTTTATTTTCGTGACATGTTAAAGTACAGCTAAAAATTTTGTTTTTACATGTAATTATTCTAGTATTATTGGAGATTATTCCTTAAATTACATGTCTACATTGGACAGTTAAAACGGGCCTGGCGCCTGCAAATATGCTTTCGAGAAGGGAATGCAATAATTAAAACGTTGATACTGAACGTTTTGCGCATTACAACGAGTTAAAACTCGACACCAGGCTGTTTTTGAGATCGCTGATTACGAATCTGAAGTGAACTTTTCAAAACTAAAAATTACGGATGCAATATAGCGATCACTTTTTTAAAAAATTATTGGATTCTTTCGAAACTTGGTACTCGTTTTAATTTTAGTAATTTTTTAAAAATTTGATAGCCTTATTGGAACCGCCATTTTGAGTTTTAAAAAATTGATTTCAGATTCGTAATCAGCGACCCCAAAAACTCCCAAGTGCCGAGTTTCGAACAAATCCAGCAATTTTTTTAAAAATTTATCACCATTTTGAATCCGCCATTTTGAATTGAGAAAAACTCACTTCAGATTCCTAATTAGGAAACCCAGAAACCCCCCGGTAACAAGCTCCAACCCATAACAATGCGTAAAACTATGTTCATATTACAGCATAAATTACTTTGTTTCGGCCAAATTACTTCGCATAACTCAAGTGAGTTCAAACTTGCTTTCATGATTTCTATATACATTTCATTAGTATGTGTACGTACGAGTGTGTGGTTTGTACTTGATTTCAAACAAAATGGATGCATACCTTTAGGCTTTTTTTTATTAATTTCCTCAACAGTGGCAGCGAAAATAAAGGCCAACGCATTTTCTTCTTCGTTTGATTCTTGATTTATGATAAATTATCTCATTTATACTTAATTTACTGACAGATTTTGCAAGGCGAAATTACTTAGTTTGTGCTTAATTTATGCGTAAATTAAGATTGAGCTCTAAATCACGCCAATGTGAACATAGTTTAAATCGTTCAGTATCAACGTTTTAATTTTAGTAATCTCTTTTCGAAAGCATATTTTCGGGCACTAGGCCCATTCTAACTGTCCAAGACAGGCATGTAATTAAGGGAATGTTTCCCAATAATACCAAAGTAATTACATGTAAAAACAACATTTTTAGATGCATTTTAATTTGTTACGAAAATAAAAAAATTTAGAACATCAGCGTTTTTATAAAAAAACCGACCAGCGTGACCTCAAAAAAAAAAAACATTTCTCTTCTTTTATCACAAATAACAATAATTTGAGGTAGCGTTTATGAATTAAAAAAAAAAAAAATTTTTGAACCACTCTAATGTACATAATGTCACCATCGTTCCCACAGTTCCCAACCCGATAAACGATAAATTCTTCAACCGTTGTTTGATTAATAATTCTCGAGCTAATGAGAAAATTTTATTAGCCCTCGTTTAGGCTCTGCGGTATTCACAGTAGGCTAAGCAAGCTACCACTCGCAACCATCTCTCCATCTTCGGATATAATGGCTTCTCGACAATCAGGTGTAACCATAAAGTTCATAAAAGCCTGCCTCAGTTTAAGTTGCCTAGGTCGGCTGGCCAATAAAGCCCTTCCGTAGAATCACTCGATTTGTTTACCAACCTCTAGCTCATCCTCACAAACCTGCCAGTTTGCGATGCCTTTGCCAGACTTTAGCAGTAGACATTTTGGCACTTTACCTATAGCAAGCACGAGGCGCAGCTGTTGAGCTTCAACAAAAAACTTCTGCCGAACACTGGGTACTCGCAGAGTATTTGATCTATGTTTTCTTCGTGAGTGTAATATTACTCACACTTTTTGTTCTCTACTACAACTACATAATACAAACCTCCGAGCTAGCTGATTTTCCGGTTCCAGCGAGAGCTAGCTGTTTTTCAGATCAAAAGTCTCAAATAAAAGATCAATAAATAAACTATAGCAAAAACTTCCTAAGCGAAGTAGAAAAGCATTTTATTCAGGGCTATAAGACTGTTAGCCGATCCCCTTATAATCGAGAAACATGCGAAAAGATTAAGTGCTCTCCACCTTGGAAAATTAAGTGATTGCCCTCTAGTGGGATTATGAGTTTATAATTTTAGAAGTAACTGTGTGACGCCACTGAGCTAAGAATAAGAACCTTATAACTCAGACTTTTTAAGGGATCGAAGTCTCCTAACAGGTTTTACCACTCTTCTCCATCAGTCATGGAAATAACGTCATAAATGAAGCATATTTCAATCTGTTTTGGATCTAACTGAAAGATATCGGGGGTCTAACCTTGGGCTATGATAACTGTTATATAAGTGACAATTGGGAAAATAGTTTTGGGTATACAAACTTTTAAATTTAGATAAATGTGAAACTTTAAAGAATTTCTGAGATTTATTTCATTTATTTTTTTATTTCATCAGAAAACTCGAAAAATATTTTGCGATAAGGTTAGGAAATATAGAGTCCAAAAAAAATATATGGGTCATTCCATACAATATTTACACCTCGATATTTTTTTGGGGTGAAATATTTTTTTACATTCTTTATCGAAAAAAAGAAGAAATCTATTTTTTTATTTCGTCATGATATTCGAAAATCTCGAAAAAGAATTCCGGAAATTTTGAACTCACGGAGAAGTATCTTTTTTCAATTGTTTGCAGTTAATAAACTATTTGTCGGAGAAAATCAGTTAAGGTATAAAAATGTGCTTTCCATGAGAGTGTGAGTAAGATTAAAATAAGAAAATTTTTGCATTAAAAAATTGCATTTTTTTAATTTGTTTATTAACTTCATCATGTTCGATGTTTTTGTTTCTCAACCTGAATAGTTGTCAAAATTTATGGAGCACGCTGTAAAAATTTTAGAATGGAATCACCAAAACTTTAGAAGTTACGAGTTTTTTCATATGGCAGCGCATGCCTGCGCGCTGAAACTTTATGTACGCAGGCATGAAGAAACTCGTAACTTCTAAAGTTTTGGTGATTTCATTCTAAAACTTTTACAGCGTGCTCCATAAATTTTGACAAATATTCAGGCTGGGAAACAAAAAAAAATCGAACATGATGAAGTTAATAAAAAAAAATAAAAAATAAAAAAATGCATTTTTTTAATGCAAAATTTTTTTTATTTTAATATAACTCACACTCTCATGGAAAGCCGAGGTAATTATGCACATTTTGATACCTTAACTGATTTTCTCCGACATATAGTTTATTAACTGCAAACAATTGAAAAAAGATACTTCTCCGTGAGTTCAAATTTCGGGAATTTTTTTTTCGAGATTTTCGAATATTATGACGAAATAAAAAATAGGTGTCTTCTTTTTTTTGATAAAGAATGTAAAAAAAAATATTTCACCCCAAAAAAAATATTGAGGTGTAAATATTGTATGGAATGACTCATATAGAACATAAATCTGCTCGCCTTACATCTCTCTCATTTCTGGTAAGAAGTCCAGAAGCACCAAAAACGCAGAGTTTTAGAATGTCATATTTCATTTTTTGGTGCGACCTCATATCAGCATGAAAAACATAAGAATCGTGATCCCATAAATATCTGTTCGACCTCATGAAAAAGGAAAACTTTCCGAGGGATAGCCGGATGGTCGATTAAAGGACTTGAAATGTTTTTTATGTTTTTAAATCTGAAATCAAACAAAGATGGCGGAAAGCTTATAAAAAAAGATGACGTTTGTATTTCTTAAGTACAGTAGTTTGTGCTAACTATTGGGCAGCTTTCCGCGGAGGCAGCAGAAAGCTGGTTTCAAGATATTTTGCATCGGTTACTTTTGAGTTCAGATCCTCAGATCCTTAAGATGCATAAGGCCAATATATACTTAGAAGAATAGTAAACTCCTTTTGGATGAATTTAAGGTTGGAAGGATTTAATAAGTGAGAGTAGGATATTCAGACGTATCACATCCGATATTATGCTTACTCATATTTTGTCGAAAAAAAATAACCAAAAAGTCCTCTGGAATTCTATAGAAATTTGTTTGATCTATTTAAATTCATATTATTTTTTGAGTAACTAAATCTCTTTGTCTCCCGATTCATGCCAAAATCTCTTGACCAAAATCCGACACCATTAAAAATTTAGCACAACCCCAATAGGAAGCCAAACATACTTCTATATTTGACAAGACGCAAAATCGTTGTTAGTCAATTGATTTGATATACAGGTAGCTAGGCATCCAAGTTACACATGTAAATATATAAGTCTGTAAGTACAAATGCAAATACATACATATATATTTATATGTAAGTATTTACATACAAATGACATAAGCACTCGACTGGAAAACAACAAGGTATGGCCCCCCTTAGTACTATCGCACGCCTGAAGGTTGGGTCATGTTGTTTGTTGATCTTGATGTACCAAAAAAAGCAAAAAATATAACAACAAAGAAAACAAATAACAATAACATTTTCTTCTCATAGCAAAAAGTGACAAACGAACCGACAACAACTCGTTGACTGGTTGTCTGGCTGACAGTATACTCGTGAAAAAAAATCAACAAAAAGACGGTTAATAAAAAAGTATCAATAACAATAGTAATAACAACTGCTTTGACCTTTTTTGTAACATGGAGCAAATACACAGCGCCGCTGATAGCAACAACTCTGATTCCACTAGAGAGTGCGGTAAATGGCACTATGGTACGAGCACTTTGTAAAGTAGAGCTGTGTGACCGCGCAGGAAATGCTTGAGCTGACGTGAAAAAATTAGAATTCAAAAACAAGCTGTGGTTTTCAGGGAAAGTACCAAGTTTTCATCAGTCGAAGGGAATAAGCTCTTATTTTTGCTTTTTTGTGTTTTCTTTGACATTTTTAAAAAGCAAAGCCAAAATTTTCTAAAAGTTCCGAAAAGATCCCGGAAACTTTCGATAAAACTACGTTAGAACTCGAAAAAATCCTAAAGTTTCTCAAAAATGTCGCAGGACCTCTACATAGTCCCGAATAACTCTGAAAATACCCTGTGAAAAACTTCCAAATAGATCCAAAAAATTACTAAAGGTTCAAGAACGCCGAAAATTTTGCAAAAACCATCCCAAAGTGCCCCAAAAACTATTGGAAATTCCTAAAATAACTTTTAAAAGTCCCATGAAAATCCCTAAAAATTCCGAAGAATCGCCGAAGAAACTTGAAAAATCCTGTGGTTCTCAAAAATTTCGAAGTGTCTCGAAGAAATCCCCAAAACCCCCTAAAACATTCCGGAGGGTCGCGAAAAACTGCCAAAAATTGCGAAGGGCTACAAAACAGCCGCTGGTCGCGAAAGAGGCCAAAATTGTCCTAAAAGATTTTCGAAATCCCCTAATAGTTCTGAAAAGTCCCTTTAAAATACTAAAAAATTCCGACGAACCGCGATGGAACTCGAAAAAATTTGCAGTTTCTCAAAAGCTTCATAGTGCCTCAAAAAAACAAAAAAAATCCCAAAAATCCCTGAAAAAATTTCGGAGAGCTACAAAACCACTGGAAATCGCGAAAAAATTCAAATTGGCCATAAAGAATCTCGAAAGCTCCTAAAATAGCTTTGAAAAGTTCCGTCAAAATCCCGAAAAATTCCGACAAAACCGAGGTGGAACTCGAAAAATCCTGAAGTTTCCAAAAATGTCCCGAAAAAAATTCCGAAACCCCCTGAAAACATACCGAAGAGTCGCGAAGAACTACCAAAAAGGCCAAAAAAAATACTGAAGGTTCAAAAAACGCTGGAAAATCTCGAAAAAATCCCAAAGTGTCTTAGGAGAATTTGGGTAGTTCACAAAATAGCTCCGAAAAGTCCCAAAAGCTGCTGAAAAATATTCCGAAAGCCCAAAAGGTCCCGAAAAGATCCGAACAATAACCGAAAAAATACTGAAAAAATACCGAAGCTTCTCAAAAATTTCTAGGAGTCCCGATATATCAAGAAAAACTCCCGATGATTTCCAAAAGGCTCAAATAAAGTCTCAAAAAACTATCTAGAGTTTGTGAAAAACCCCGAAAAATCGCGAAAAAATTCCAAAGCATTTCAAAATATTTGTTGGTGTTGGTTGACTTTTCCGACAGGGTGGCAAAAGTTAAGTTTGGTTTGGAGACAAACCGGTTTCGGCGTTGTGCCATCTTCAGTATCATTTTTCGTTCGAAAACTTGGCAAGGCATGACGGAAATTCGTTCCAAAGTAAATCATTTCAAAATACTTCCGAAAGTTCCCAAAAACAAATGCGTTAGGTCCCCAAACAAAGTTTCGTTGATCCACATAGCGTTAATTTAATGGAAAGCTATTTAATGTTAACTACAAATATATATCTCGTTGCTATAATAGGTAAAGTCCAATGGACTGCCTGCGTTACGAACACAGGGATAATTAGACCGCGCGTATTTCAGACTTCCAATGGGTTCTGTTATGTGTCGTCAGTTGATCTATTGAATTACTACGTAAAGTATCTTGAGGTTGATGTGGTGGGACTCTGGAAGGAAAGATTGTGTGGAGTGAAATTCTTCAACAACCCTTGAATAAGCGGAAAAATCGAAATATTTGTATGGGCAAAAACTACCAGACTGTGTTCAGCTTAAGTAAAGAATGGCAAGATATACTATTCTGACAGAGTAGAAAGCATTTCTACTCTAAGGCACGCCTTTTGGAAGCGCTATTAGCTCATGAAATTGCCTCTTAGTATGCGTATATCGGAGCTCCGCAATATTTATATGTAGCAACGAAGGTCGGCCAAGCAACCAACAAAAAGAGTGAACGTTAAATTAGTATTGAAAGGATACGATTTCATTAAAATAAATAAAAAGGGAGTCCACCAGATTGCGAACCATTGGATTTTCCTGCAGGGTATGTATACGGGCCCAGTAGTATGTGTTATTGTTAGCATTACTTTGAACAAGTAGTACCTACCTGAAAACACTTAGCAGCCACCTTATATGGACTGATGTAAAGATTTTGAGAGCGAGGGGATGGCAAATTAAGATCAGCTCCGGTTAGAGGCTGCAGTGGCTCTGAGGGCTCGGTGTAAACAAGCAACATGTAGACAGGTAAGTAATGTAAAGGTGTGGAAGCAGTGGATTTGTAATTTCACTCTCCCTGTCTCCCTCTCTCTCTCTCTTCATACAACTATTGCCTGTTCATGCTATCGATCCTTAGTTTTTCCACACACATATGTACATATGTACATATTTTTTAATGGAACTGTTGATGTCATTGTTCTTTTAACACTTGTGCGTTATGTTGTGCGCTTGCGTAACGAATGTGTTGTTATAAGAACAACAACAACTACAACAATAAAGTAAACACTGAAGAAATCAAAATGCTACAAAATTGTGCTGCCTAGATAAAAATTAAAACAAGTAGCAACAACAATCAACAAGTCGAACTGGTAACAATAACAAAAACAAGTAAGAGTGTAAAACTATGTGGAAGAAAAACATAACGAAGAAACCAAAAACCAAAAAATTACAACAAAGAAACCATACAAACTACAAGAAAGGTCGTGAAAGAACACTTCACAACTCATAAAGGCTGATAAGTGGAAAAACTATAAAACGCTGTTGGAGTAAGGTAGAGAAATTGTGGTAAAATGAAGAACAAAACGCAAGGCGCTCTCAAAAAGAGTCAAAGAACTGTAAGGAAAATGCGTGAAAAGTGCTTCAAATTCATAAGTATGTGTGTGTATGTGTATGTGGACAAAGCGAGTCTATTTATGAAATCGCTGTCTCAGATGTTAGAAGCGTTGTGGAAGGTTCCAACTTTAAGCGGGTCAAATAGTTTTTTGCTTTACAAACGTTTTCCTCGCTGTGGTGTACTATCATAAATCGCTGCCTCTTTACCTCTCCCTCAACTCTTTGACATTAACGTTTTCTTCTCCCTTCTGCACTGTCCCTTTATAGTACACTTTAATATACTTTATGTGTTCCATTAAATCATAGATCATTCCATTAGATAGGCATTCATCAAATTCGTCATTCATGATTCTTACTTATTATATTTTTTATGATTTTTTATTTTGATAAAGTAACTTTCTAATGCTTTGTAGCATAATATTAAAGGTATAATAACATGTGTACATAAAAATGTCTGTATGTAAGCCAATCTTCTGAAAGGTATTATGGCATGCGTTGCTTGTACTTTAATGCTCGTTATAAGAATTTCCATGTTAGCTCTTTCGCTTTTTCAAACCGAACTGTGTACCACGAGACCGGAAGCGGTCTTAAATGTTTGTTTACACGCTTTATAAATAATGGAAATGTTCTTTTTTTAACCTTGCTGCGCATAGTGAAGAATTATACTACGGTTATCAGATTTTCTTAGAAATTGATGCCTCCTCGCAAGTACTGCATGTTCATTAAATGCAAAAGCTGAATTCAAAATTAATTTGTCAATGACGGGAATTACTTTTATATTCACAGAGGTCGTAGAAAGCGGTCTTTTCTCATGTGGCGAAAGGTTAAGAAGGAGCGAATCATGGAAAATGTGGGCATGAGAAAGATTAGGGCCAACAAAAAAAAGCTGTTACTAATAGTACTTTGTTTGATTAAAGTAAAATGTTTATAATCAAAAAAACAGAGATTTTGAGCAAAATCTAGATCGCCACCGCCATAGCTTAAGTTGGATCAACCAGAGAGAGTGACTCCCCCTACACTTAGAGGTCAAGGGCAAGCCCATTGTGATGACATAAGCAATCTTCGTTCAATATTGCGATGTTCATTCGGGAGCAAACCATTTCGTTAAAGCAATTGTCTTAAGGCTGCTATAACGTCTAACTCTCGAGCAATTACGTCCATTGGAGGCTGATGTATGATCGCATTCAGAGCTTCAGTAGATGAAGAGCATAGAGCTTCGCTTATGCATAACTTCGCGCTCCTTTGTACTCTTTGGAGTTGTCTAAGCGCTGTGGATCAGTGTTGCCACTTGTAAATATTTTTAGGTACCAAAAAGCCTACCAAATCAGTTTCCAAACTACCAAAAAATTGTTCATCATTAACCCGGCGGGAGTGTGGTAACGAAATGGTACAAAGAGTATTTGGCAGGGTATGACATACTCGCATATAAAATATCCTCTAAAACGTATATACATACCTTACTGTTAGCATTAAATAATCTGTTGCTAGTCCTATCAGATTTTTTATCGGAATATTTTTAGAATTAAAAAACTCTTTAATAACATTAAAAATTGACGTCTCATCTGATTTCCCAAGCTCTGACAATGCAAAAAAGCGGTCATGAACTACGCTGGCGTTGTCAACATATCTTGCAACAAGCACCAAACATTTTTTCAGTGGTACGTTGGTTCTTACATCAACTTTTAGCGACAATTTTCTGGATCGCAAATTAGCTTTTGTTTTTTTACTTTAATGTTTTCCTATAGCTCAGCGAATCGATTCGAGTTTGTTCTCCCACAATTAAATAATCAAGCGATGTAATATTAAATTTTAATGCTCAGTTTGGTTGTATTCTAAAAAAATGTTGCCAACCAAGAGCTTCATCAAACCAACCAAACTACCAAAGCTAAATGAAACTACCAATTTTGGTCCAATTGGACCCAAACGGCAACGCTGCTGTGGATATGAAACAGGGCAATTCTGGCTAAGATAGTTGAAAATATCTTGTAAGACAATTGAAAGACAGTAGCCAAGATAGTTTGAAAGCTTTGGTTTATTCTGGCACGAAAGTCTTATAAAACAAAGCTCCCTTGCCAACCTTCATAGTGAAAAATTAAAGCACTTGAACATTTTCTAAATGTAGAAGAATAAGTATATATGGGTCATTCCATACAATATTTACACCTCAATATTTTTTTTGGGGTGAAATATTTTTTTTTACATTCTTTATCGAAAAAAGAAGACACTAATTGTTTTATTTCGTCATGATATTCGAAGAAAAAATTCCCGAAATTTTGAACTCACGGAGAAGTATCTTTTTTCAATTGTTTGCAGTTAATAAACTATTTGTCGGAGAAGATCAGTTAAGGTATCAAAATGTGCTTTCCATGAGAGTGTAAGTAAGATTAAAATAAGAAAATTTTTGCAGTAAAAAATTGCATTTTTTTATTTTTTTATCAATTTCATCATGTTCGATTTTTTTGTTTCTCAACCTGAATAGTTGTCAAACTTTATGGAGCACGCTGTAAAAATTTTAGAATGGAATTACCAAAACTTTAGAAGTTACGAGTTTTTTCATATGGCAGCGCATGCCTGCGCGCTGAAACTTTATGTACGCAAAAAATTTAAAATGATGAAGTCAATAAAAAAAAATAAAAAAATTAAATTTTTTAATGCAAAAATTTTTTTATTTTCATCCAATTCACACTCCCATAGAAAGCCGAGGTAATTACGCACATTTTGATACCCCAATTGAAGAAAGATACTTCTCCGTGAGTTCAAAATTTCGGAAATTTTTCTTCGAGATTTTCAAATATCATGACGAAATCAAAAAATAGGTGTCTTCTTTTTTTCGATAAAGAATGTAAAAAAAAAATATTTCACCCCAAAAAAATATTGAGGTGTAAATATTGTATGGAGTGGCCCATATATATCATTTTCCTGCTCGAACAGTCGCAATCAAGTTTTTTTCCTTTTTTAGTTACATTTTTCTTCTTAATTTAATGTTTTTTCTTTTTTAATTTCATTTTCTTTTAACTTTTAGATGTTATTTTTTACAAAGAAAAATATTTTTGAAATTGCATCTAATTTTTAATTCACTTAATTTTTATTTTTTATTTAATTTATTTTTTTTCAATTTTGTTTTTTTCTTTGTTTAATAAACTTTCTTCGAATTCTTAGATTTTCTTGTTTAAAAAAGAAAAATATGTTCTTTAGTTTCATTTAATTTTAAGAAAATAATTTTATTTATTTTTTTATTTTTTAATTTAATTCTTTTTTCTTAATTGATTTTTTTTAACATTTAGATTTAATTGTTTTAGAAAGAAAAATATCTTTTAAATTTGATTTTATTTTAATAATTTTATTTCATTGAATTAAATATTTTTTTTTAAATTAATTTTTCTTTAAATTTTTAGAATTTATTGTTTCAAAAAATATTTTTTTTTTCTTGGTTTTTTTTATTTAAAAACTTATTTTATTTATTTTTTTCTTTATTTAAATTAAATTTTTTTCTTTTTTCAAAATAATTTTGTTTTAATTTTTAGATTTTAGCATTTAAAATTTTTTTTTAATTTCATTTAATTTTTAGAAACTTATTTTATTAATTTTTAATTTTTTTATTTAATTGTTTTCTTTTTTTAATATACTTTCCTTTTAATTTTTAGTTTTTATTGTTTTAAAAATTAAAAAACATTTAGTTTTCATTTCATTTAATTTTCAAAAAACTTATTGCTAAAAGACAAACAGAATAACGCTAAGACTTCCACGTTAACAGATCTTTCAATTAGTCTTTCGAAAGATAGAAAAGAGCTTCAAAGATAGTTGCCAGAACTGACAGTTGACTTTTTTCTTTCGAAAGACTGTGCTGAGTTGAAAGACAGTTGCCGGAATCGCCCTGTAAGGCTCCGTAGATCAAAATCGGACAAACAAAAGCCGTGTAGATCCAGTGAATTATCCTAGATAAGAAACCCTATGATACACCAATCGCCTTTTCTCAATTGAAGAGCGCCGTTTTGGCTTTCTTGATATAGTTTCCATTATGCCACCATCCTAGACTAGCTTACTATCGAGAATTACTTCAAGAAACTTGGCAGTACGTTTAAACTTCAGGCTTGAGCCATCGAGTTTAGGCGGTGTAAGAGGCGGTACTTTGTACATTGAGGTCAAACAGACTAGCTCAGCTTAATTTGGGTTCAAATCAAGACCGGAGTTTTTAGTACAAGCAACTAGTGAAGCAAGAGCGGTATCCATAACATCGCACCAGGTTTGAAGAAATTTCTCCTATACGATAACCGCAACATCAACGGCATATGCAATAACCTCATAACCATAATCCATCTCCGTTCGCCGTAACAGTCGGTTCGCTACTATGGGAGTGGAAGTTGGACAGAACACCCCTTGTGGGCTCTTTACTTCCACCCCAGTCTGCTACCTGTTACTGTGCTATTGACCTAATAAAATCGAAACGGGATACACTATGTTCCGAGAGTTCGTTAGTTATAGTGCTTCCTAAACATCTACTCAGGAGTCAAGGACGAATGGCAGAAATAAAAAATATTATCTCGTTTTCTAGCTATCGTTCAGATAAAAGTTGTAAAAGTTTTAGTTGCAGTCGAGTGCTATCTTCTTATCATGACCACCCAATATACTGTGATAGTTTTTACAGCCCTAAACACATTTATTCCTGGCTTGCTTGACGCAACCGCTTCATCATAATACAATTAGGTGCCTATTAGCCAATTCGTCTGCCCTCTCATTTCTATAGATTATCCTGCATATGTCCGATAGCCCCGGCAAGGGATTTCCCCATTCACAGAGAAAATGCTGAAGCTATATTTTTAACTGATTAACTAAATTGAGTCTGAAAACATCGTGCTTATTGCCATAGTTTTAAAAAATGAAAAATGCTTCAATCGTCCACAAGCCTCTCCGATACTTAGCAGCCGCTTGAGTTGCTCGTCTGCTTCCACGTCGTAGTGACTGTGCGACACCACCAAGTTCCTTGAGTGGAGGTAAATGGCTTCCTTGTCAGCAATTTGAACTCTCCTCCATTTTTGTCTGCTTAAGAGCCGTATCTTAAGGTCTTTGTTTGAAATTCTAACCCTCTGGGTTCTATTGCTGAAGTTGCGAGGCAATACATCTGCTGCTCTGCGCCGAGCCACCAGGAGAAGGAAGTTCTACATAAGTGACGATCAGACATAGCTTAACCCTGTTATTGAAAAAGCTGTAACACGATCTTAGCTTAGGTAAGCTTGGCTGATCGGTATGATCTCACATAGTGCTGAGTTTTACCAAGAAAATAGAAGCCTAAGCTTAAGCAATTTTTGGCGAGATTAAGCGATTGTTTGGTCTGCTATTTCCTTTAGTGAGGAGAAGACACAGAAGACGTTCTAGTGTGCCTTTGGAGTTGCCAAATGCCACATGTCATGCATTTTTCACTCTGTGCCAGTCCTAACTTGAATGCATGAGGTGGTGTGAGTCACTGCCCTGTAAGGATCCCAACAGTTATCTTGGCTAATATATCATGAGCAGGGTACGTCGAACCTATTCCTCCATTGTCCAACACAAAGCTAGTTAGTCATTATACCCTTTACGGCATTTGTGGCTGATTGGTTGTCGCTACATAAATACAAATTTACGCGAAATTCACGAGGAGACAGAGCCGCTGTTGACTTAGCTGCTTTATTTGCAGCATAGATCTCGGCCTCGGAAAATGCTGCCGCAGTCCGGGAGCTTGTCTGACCTCTCTATCTACCGCGTCGGAGTACTTCCGAATCAGACTCATTCGGGTGCCGCGCCAAAGTAACATTGCGGGAAACTGCGTGGCTGACCTGGCAAGGGCGCCCTTGAAACTCTATCACCGAGTAGGAACAGCTGGGGATGCCTCTGTCCGCCTTCGGTTCACTTTTGGACGGTTGGGCCTCATCTAAACTCAGCGAGCGCTGGACTAAAGCTAGGACATGTGCAATTGCTAGATCCTTCTGGCCTGGTGTGGACCGCGGGCGGTCAAAGGAGCTCCTTATGCTTGCGAAGTCTCGGCTCTTGCTAATAGCGGGCGTTCTTGCAGGCCATTGTGTGAATGGTAAGATTGGGTATCTTAACTGATCTCTTTTGTATTAGATGTCAAGAGGATGACGAGGTGGAAACATCTCAACACTTTCTGTTAGACTGTCCAGCCTTTGCGAGGCGGAGATGGAAACATTTTGGCTCGCATCTCCTGTCTAACGCTGAGGTGCAATCAGTCATCGAAATTAGCCACATTCGTAATTACTTAAGGGGCTCACGGCATTTCGCCAACTAAACTAATGGTCTCCGTTCAGTTCTCGTGGTATCACAAAGGACAATCTCTTAATTGTCCAAGTGCGTCCCTTGTCTGGGTCAACCACTATAACCTAACCTAACCTAACCTAACCGGGAGCTTGTATGGTTTTTCTAGTCCAAGCCCCGAACCAAATATAGCAGCTGCCCCTTCAGTAGAGACATTTTAGGCGCTGTGGTTGGAAACGGAATGCTTTCCATTCGATCTTTTCAGAGAGAGCTTTCACCCAGGAATACTCCTGGACACTTGTACTAAAAGTGGCGATGTGCTCTGTTCTCGGACCAACGGTGAGTGTAAGCCTGGACTTAAGACACCTGAGTCTATATTCAAGCCTTCAAAAATTTAACTGCTTACATACATAAATAATTTGGAATAACTTTTACGTAGCGTTATCTTGAGTGCATACACTCCTCCCAACTAATTGTTTTGACTTTCAATAGAAAGCAAACATTGTGTAGGCGTTTGTTTAATGGCAAGTAAAAAATTTTGTATCTATATAGGTATGTAATCAAATTTTCATCAAACTCTTCACTCCTTATACTCGTATGTATGTATGTACATAACTATATAACTGCCGTCCCTAAATTGGAGCGCTAGCGTTGCGTTTTCTAACGCCGAGTGCCAGCGCGCGCCATACCCAAATAAACGCGGCGTTAGTTTTGACGTTTTCTCATTTCCTCTCGTTTTTATTCTCCATTCCTCTTTCAATTTTTGTTATCCTTCTTTCGGTTTTTCTTCCGCACCCAACTTCAACGAGTAACGCCCTGTCAAAAATGAAAAATTCATTTGCTCGGCGTTAGCGCCGCGCTATTGTGGGATGCTTCATACAAATTGTATGGGCATGAGGATTTTTGACAGTTCTGTGGCGCTTGACGCGCCAATTTAGGTACGGCAGTAAGTGACACTTCCAGTGAAGACACATTACGACGATTGTAAAACAGTGGTGCCTATCATCATCATAAATGCCGCGGCCAAGTGGCGCCACTAGGCAAACTTGCACTTAAAAGAATACAGATATAAATATATCTATTATACGAATATATAGTGCACATAAATATGTATGTATGTACATATATATAGGTAACAACTGAAGCCATCAATGGCACCGATCATCGTGTCTTCTTGCCATCTTCCCATCTTCCCATCTTCACTCGATCACCAAATTACACAGTGTCATTCTCAAGCACTTTCCCATCAAAGCGCCAGAGCCAAAGACAAAACTAAAGCTAAAGCCAAGCTAGCGAATGAGAACGGGATTGTGAAGCGGCTTAAAGTGGCAGACTAGCGCACTACTGACAGATTGGCATTCGCACGTTCCAACGCCAGCCAGCTTTGCGTGTTGCTGAATAAATGTTATTTATTATGTATCTGCAGATGTGTGTAGATATGTACATACGTATATATTTCAAGAAGTGTGTATGAAAAGTGTTTTCACACCAACTTTGAATTGAAAGAGTGTTTCGCATAACAACCGACAATTATGCCATAAACGGCGGCATGAACGCGCTTGCGAAAAGAAATAGAGAAAATAATGGCACAGGCGTCGGAAAAAAAAACTAAAATACAAAATAATAATGATAATAAACGGCAAGCGGCAAAGCGAAAAAATAAATCTTGGTTTTTTTGAACAAAAACAAAAAACTTGCATAGTCTGTAATTGCAAGCAACGCACTACATCGCAATTTCCATACAAATGAACTAAGCGCGGCGAGCAGCCGAAGAGCTCAACTGAACTGTAGAGTAGTGAACTTCACTCGATGCACACAAGTGTACTGAACTGCACTGATCTAAAGTGACTGCGAAATTGACTTGCATCTACAAATGTTTATATTTGCATTTTTTTTTTATATGTTGCACATAAAAGCATACATATTTACACAATTATTTGTTGCATCTGCAACGAAATTGCATGGCGTTACAAATTAGCCGCATAGTATATGAATCAATCTATACGCGTGCACTCACATTTATGTGCAACATATGCTGCGCCTCAGAATCATTCATTTTTAACTCAAAGCATATGTTTTTATGTTCATACAGTTGCAAGCAAATTATTAGTAACGCAGGCTGTTTTGTCTTGCTGCGCGGACTACACTTTATAGCAGAGACCCATAATAATAATTATTTCGTTAGAATTATAAAAGTCTTTTGATAATAATTTTGAGTGAGATAAATTTTTAAAGTCATCGATAGCTATTATTTTGTGAGCTACATATATATATCCATACTTAAATTATGGAGGGAACACTTTTCCACCCTATTGAATGGCAGCAGCGGTGAAAATAGTGGAGAAGACGAACCCGAGACCCCAGTCGATGATGATGGAGTCGATGTCCCACCGCCTGACTATGACGAGGTACGAATAGCGATTACG
>JAPVRG010244838.1:0-10408 GCA_029783565.1 Rhagoletis cerasi
TTAAAATTTTTTGTACAAAGTTTTAAATGCGGATTTATATAGTGTTTGCCTTATAATGCCTTAGACTTGTAAAACAAAATAATAAACAATTAATAAATAATAGGAAAATAGCCAAAACTGGTCAAAATGTTACTTAACTGAATCAGCTGACCACAAAGTTATGTACATGTGGTATCAACATGTTCCTAACATATTATTCAAAAAGGAAAAAAGCCTACAATATACATAAGTGTAAGTGTACCTTTGAAATATTATGCGAAAAATACAAAATGCAAAAAAGGAGAACATTTCAGTCATAAAGGAGGACATTTCGTTTTTAGCCAGAAAGGAGGACATGTCCTCCTAAAGGAGGACGTCTGGTAACCCTATATATACATCAAAATGTATACTTATATGATCAGAAAGTCGAGCTGAGTCGATTTAGCCATGTCCGTCTGTCCGTCTGTTTGTATACAATCTAATCCCTCAGTTTTCGAGATATCCGAATGAAATTTGGTGAGTGAATGTATTTTTATAATGTATTAATCATTTGTCGGAACCGGTAAAATCCGACCACTATAAGATATAGCTCCCATACAACTGTTTGTTCAGATATGAGACTTTTCGTTACAACTCCTTTATTTATGCAGCTAGGAACTTGAAATTTCGCACTGTTTTCACATATTATTAATGGAGAGCTTACAGTGGAAATGGTAAAGATCACTATAATCACTATAACCTATAGCTCCCATTCAACTGATTGTTCAGATATAAACCCGAACAATTTCGTGAGCTACTTACTTGCTGCCCTTACTTGTTTATATTTGTTTAAATGCTTTTTTTTGATATTTTGTCTTTAATTTATTTTACTATGGAAGAAGAAAGCAACCAAATTATTTTTAGTTCGTCTATGAGACATTTTGTGTGATAGCAAAAATGTTAAATTGTGTAGTTCTTGTCACCATGTCACTGCCAAATCGTTGCTGTAATCCTTTATTAAAAGAAAAGCACAACCATGTTAGTCTTGGAATGCTGCTAGAGGGAGACAACTGGGGTGCGGAGTACCCTAACCTCATCGGAAAGTATTTGTGTGGTACCTTTCGGGTCGAAATAAATAAAACAATTTTGCAGATTTACACAAAAACTAAAAATCCACTAAAAAGCACGAATATGCGAATCAGAAGATGGCACGTCCTTATCAAAAATCTTGTCATTTTATTAATTTCTTATATAAAAGGATATTTTTTCGTCTCAACTATCGATACAAAACAGCCAGGCTCGGAATATACCTTAGCAGATAGCCAATTAGCGGCTGAAATGAAAGCTGCCTTATCAAAAGTCACCAACAGGCAAGAAAAGATTCACTTGCTTAGATGTACTCCTATCGAGTAGTCAGCAGCGAAGTTAAGGAAACAACGCTAACGCGGTATATGGCAGAAACCGGTTCCGACAAATGATTAATACATTATAAAAATATACTCACTCACCAAATTTCCTTCGGATATCTCGAAAACTGAGGGACTAGATTGTATACAAACAGACGGGCAGACGGACATGGCTAAATCGACTCAGCTCGACTTTCTGATCATATAAGTATACATTTTGATAAGTCTATCTCTTCTCATTCTGGTACTTACAAGCATTGGACCAAAGTTATAATACCATTTCATGCCCAAGAAAGGCATACAAATAATAAATTTCAAAACAAGGTTGGCGAGTGGAAGCAAGTATAATTTTTTACAGTTATGTGGTTATAGTCTCCATCTTTTTCTCTTCGGAATTCAGTTTCCAAGGTTTCAATGTGTATATCGTATTTTTTTTTAATTTCTGCTAGGCGGAGAACATTGTTAGAAACTAATTGTCCTTTAAAAGGATATATCGAAAAACTATAAAAAATCTTTTCTTGAAAATTTTACACAAGTATACTAAAATACAATCAATTATCTTTCATTTGTGGTATTTTTTGTTCGATTTATTTACACCGTCGAAAAACAATGAATTTTTGAAAAAAAAATTGATCTTAAACTTTTTTTGCGAATAACTTTCGAATCACTTCCTCAGGAAACTTCGGGCATAGGCTTAAACGTCCCACCTTGCGACACCGAAACCTTTTATGGGAGTTATGAGCAATGGCCTTCTTTCCGTGGTATGTTCACGGCGGTGTATATAAATCACCCTAAGCTCCCTAAGGCGCAGAAGTTGTACCATCTCAGGTACAAACCGCAAGAAAAAGCCGCCCAAATAGTTAAACAATTCCCTCCGAGTGACGAAAGTTTCGAACTAGCATGGGAAGCACTAAAGGCTCGCTATGAAAACAAACGGGTACTAGTAGATAACCAAATTCGCACCCTTATGAATTTAAAACCCATTTCGATAGAAAATAGCGAAGACATACAGAGACTGCAATCAACGGTGAACAACTGTCTCCAGATTCTAGGCACTCAGCAAGTCTCCACCGAAAGCTGGGACCCCATTCTGATCTACTTAGTTACCTCTAAGCTTCCTGAGAACACAGTGGCCCTATGGGAGCAATCCCTCAGTTCCAGGAAAGACCTCCCGAACTGGTCCCAAATGAACCAGTTCATCACTACTCGATACGAGGTGGTTGAAAGAGTAGACCAGTTTCGCGCACCCAACCCTCCGCGGACTAATCCTCCGAATATGAGTTACCCCAAGCCATTTTCCAAACCCCCCACTTTTCAAAACTCTCACAACAACTCCTTTTCCCAAATCCGAGCGCACGTGACAGAACAACGCACTAAACTATACAAATGCCCAATGTGCAATAAATATCAACATACTCTCCCTCAATGCTCCAAATTTCACTTTTCAACGCAGGATCGCAGAAAGTTTGTGAGAGAAGACAATCTCTGTTTTAATTGCCTATGTCAGACTCACTTGATAAAAGACTGCTCAAGTAAATAAAATTGTTCCCACTGTCAAGACCGGCACCACTCTATGCTTCATGAGGACACGCCCTCCATGCCGCCAAGGCAGCAGTCTCGAACCCAAAGAACGACATCTCAGGTCGCTCTGACGACGCCCACTAATTCCAACCTACAAAGTCCAGCTGGGTCGGAAACAACTCATGAGGAGCCTTCGTCCTCAAACAGATCAATAGCACAGTCATTCTACTCGGAAAATGAGAGCAAGATTCTCCTTCCCACGCAACAGTGCCAGTTGAACACAGGGACGAGATCTTCAAACTCAGAGCTCTCATAGATCAGGGCTCGGAACGAACTTTTACTTCCTCCAAAGCTCAAATTAAACATAGGCTGCCATACCAAACTTCTAATTTTGAAATTTCTGGCATGGGAGGAAGAGTTGTTCAGACTTCGAACAAACTATTCCATCTCTCCACCGACTTGATCACGAAAATAAAGGCTCAGTCGATAGTACTACCCTAATTAACAAAAATGCTGCCGATATTCCAGCCAACTCTCGAATAACGCGAAAAATGGTCTCACCTCCAGCTAGCAGACACCAATTGCCACTCCCCGTCCCAAATTGATCTAAATATGCACTAAATTATGCCGTTAGGTAGAAGTATATGCGCTTTTTGTTTCTAGAGATATTGATAGTGTAGTGATTACTTCAGCTGAAGAGATGGCTACTTCATGTTTTTACCAAAATTTGTTGGGGAAAAAATTTTTTTTGCGGCATAAATTGCCACTAAATAAGCACTAAATTATGCCGTAAGTTAGAAGTATAAGCGATTTTTGGTTCTAGAGATATTGATAGTGTAGTGATTACTTCAGCTGAAGAGATGGCTACTACATGTTTTTACCAAAATTCGAAGAGAAAAAATTTTTTTCAGCATAAATTGGCACTAAATAAGCACTAAATTATGCCGTAAGGTAGAAGTATCTGAGCTTTTTGGTTCTAGAGATATAGATAGTGTAGTGATTACTTCAGCTGAAGAGGTGGCTACTACATGTTTTTACCAAAATTTGAAGAGAAAAAAAAATTTTTTTTTCAGCATAAATTGGCACTAAATTATGCCGTAAGGCAGAAGTATATGCGCTTTTTGGTTCTAGAGATATTGATAGTGTAGTGATTACTTCAGCTGAAGAGATGGCTACTACACATTTTTACGAAAATTTACAGAGCACTAAATTATTTTTTAGCGGCATAAATTGGCACTAAATTATGGCATATGTGCCAAACCAATCGGTGAATGTTGTAGTGACTACTTCAGGGACCTGTACAGGTGTGCGGCAGCTGCAATAAGTGGGTGTGTTGTTATGTGAGCAGCCGTCATTCCATCGTTCAATAAAATTTTTTTAAATACTTTTGTTATGTCAATCGTCTAATTTATTATCCACAGACACGTATACCTATGGCACATTTCTTCCGTGGACCTATGCTTCCACGCTTCCTTAAAACACATGAGCCAATCATGAAAGATGACTGAGCCACACATTCCACCGTGACTACTAAAATCTATTAAAGTAACGAGATAGACAAAACGTAATGAGTTTAAAACAAACTTTAATTTCGAAATTAGTTATCTCACTCTGTTTGTATGTTCCTTAAAACGCCAGGTTATTCTTATGTATTTCAATGTTTAACTTTAATCCATTGTATAGTACGTCTTTAATTATTTTATTCACTTTACTCGACGGTATGGTCGATGAGCCATTTTGAGACTGCTGTATTCCTTTGAAATTCCATTTTGTTTTTTGTTCTGATGTCAAATGTCAAAATGGCAATAGGAAGAAGTGGGTATTTTTATTTTAGTACTGTCGTACTCGGGCAGGAATAAATTGCGAAGGTTATGCAGACAAACTAAATTTGGCAAACAATATGGCGGCTTGCTCCGTTTGGTGAGAGGTGGTTACACCGAGTTTGACGCAGGGTCGCACTTTGATTGTGGTTTTTATGCTTATTGCCAACACGAAATGAAATTTGCACACGTACATATCGTGCACAAATAAATATTTTTTTTATGATATTGTGCAGGCAATTAGCTGTATCCCAAGCTTTGAAGCTTCTACAGCATAATTCAGGTCTCTGTATTTTGGTATCACTGCAATTTTTGTGTATATCAGCAATTACCAACAATTTTTGTGTATGGCAACACTAATTTTACAGCAGTTTGACTCCACAAATTTAGTTTGCTGCGAGAGTCGCCAAACTCGCTTTCTCCGAAATTGCTGCAACAACAATTTCCATGGGTCAATGTATGAGCATTCTATTTCAATTGAAATTTATGACATAGCTAAAAATTACTTGAGTTCTTTTACCTTACATAAAAGTACTTACGTAATTACTGAGTTTATTTTATTTATTTATTCGTTTGTTTATTTATTCAAGAGGTTTATTTTTATGACATAATTATGTGTAAAATCGGTTCAAATTTTTATTTTGGCATGAATGTACATTCTTTTGAAGTTGTTTATTTATTCGTGCAATCTATTTCCTAGAAGTGATTAAATGGAAAATTAATTCTAAGTTTTTTGTTTACACTAACAAACTGAAATGTTCTTATTCTAACAATTTAAGCCAATTTTTATGTATTATGATTTTTTTGATTTTTATTATTTAAAGTATAATTGCTTTTCTTATCTATGTTTTCTACTTTATAGGACCCTTTGTATTTACTATCTAATTTATGACCTGTTTCGTTTTTAACTAGTACTAAATCTCCTTATTTATTTCTTTACTTAGAATACTTCTATCACAATTAATTTTTTGTCTTTCCTTAGCTTCTTGCACTAATTTTTTAGCTCTTTGCTCTGTTATTTGTAACCTATATTTTATTTCTTTGTCATAGGCCACATAATTATATACGGGGCTAACTATGTTTTCTTGTAAGAATTCGTAAGTCAGAGGTGTTTTTCCTAAAACTAGTTCGAAAGGACAGTAACCATGAACTGAGGAGGGTGTTGTATTGTAACAATACGAAAAATATCTAAGGTATTCATCCCAATCGTCCTTGTTAATGGATATGTAGGAACGCACATATTTATTGAATGTTCTATGACTGCGTTCAACCGCGAATAAAGTTTGATGATGTTAAGGCGTTGAGGTTTTATGCTCAATTTTTAAAAGTTAACATAATTCTTCAAATAAATTATTTTTATATTCGGTTCCCATATCTGTTATGATTGTTTTCATACATCCAAAAATCAGAATTAAGTTTTCGAATATTGCTTTAGCAACTGTTTTTACGTGTTTGCTTTTTATTGGGATTGCAATTAAATATTTAGTCAGATCACATACAATGGTGATTGCATATTCGTTTTCGTTTAAAGATTTCGGAAATGGTTCAACTGTATCGACTTGTACTATATCAAAAGCCTTTGGAGTTGTCTCCATTATTATCATTGGTTCTTTCTGCTGGCTTTTTTTATGAGCCTGGTAAAGATTGTCCTAAGTCAATTTTCGCCTCAACAATTAGGCTGCTTGTATCTATTTCACTACAAAATTTCTTTCCTTTCTTGAAATATAATTTCGGAGGATCAAAAACGAGCTCGACATTTTTTTTAACTTCATATTTAGCTTCATATATTATAGGGTTCTCATTGTGACTTTTCTTTTCTTCTTTGTTAATATTACTACTGGTTGTTTGCTTAGTTTGCGATCTTGTCGTAACTTTCATTATTTTGCATGCTTCTACTGTCATTTCCTTAAGGTTTTTGATATCTATGCGCGATAGTGCGTCTGCTACGTAGTTTTCTTTTCCAACTATATACTCCACCTCAAAGCCATATTCTTCCAAATCTAATCTAACTCTAGTTAATTTTGAGGAAGGGTTTTTCATTAAAAAAAAGGTATGTTAAAGGTCGATGGTCAGTTTTAATTAAAAACTTTTTGCCATAAACGCATGGTCTAAAATAAGTAATGGCCCAGTGAATTGCTGCTAATTCCTTTTCAATTGTTGCTTTATTAATTTCATCTTTTGTGAATGATCTTGAACCGTAGGCAATCGGTAATTGTTTGCCTTCATATTCTTGACTAAGTACTGCGCCGCAGGCATAACCGCTGGCGTCTGTTGTGATGCAAAATTCTTTACAAAAGTCCGGATATTGTAGGATATTTGAACTAATTAATGCTTTGACATTCTTCTGTCCAATTGAAGGAAACATTCTTTTTACAAAGTCTTGTTAAAACTCTAGAGTACTCTGCGAAATTTGGTACAAATCTTCGGTAATAATTACAGAATGCAACAAATCGTTTGACTTCGTCGGCAGTTGGGTAGTTTTGAATAACTTCGAATTTATTTGGATCTGGCAAGATTCCTTTGCTTGTGCATTTATGTCCAAGATAAGTAACTTTTTGGCTAAAAAATAAACATTTATCAGGATGTAACTTCAAATTATATTTTCTGCAAGTTGAAAATACATCCCGTAGATTTTTCATCATATGCTTTTCGGAGCATCCTAATACTACTAAATCATCCATATATAAAAATGCTTGTAAGGGTTTAAGACCTGCGAATGCTAAAGTAATCATTCTTTGGAAGGAATTGGGTGCTACTTTCAAGCCATAGGGTAATCTTTTGAAACGATAACTGCCATCGTCTGCTGTAAACGATGTAACATCTCTAGAATCCGGGTCCAATTCTATTTGGTGAAAACCGGACATTAGATCCAAACATGAGAAATATTTTGCTCTTCCTAATTGATCTAGGATATCATCAATTCTTGGAAGTGGGAATTTATCTGCAGTTCATTTTTTGTTTATGCTTTGTAATCTATTACTAATCTCCATCTTTTATCTTTGTTACCTGGTAGTGATTTTTTAGGTACTAATAGGATGGGACTATTGTATTCTGACATAGATGGTTCTATTATGTCATCTTGAATTAGTTTATTTACTTGTTTATTTATTTCACCCTTATGAGCCTGTGGTAATCTGTAATTTTTTACATAAACTGGGTTTTCATCCTTCATATGTAGTTTTTGTTTATAAAAATTTTTGGCAGTAATAGGTTCTGTTTCTAATGCAAATATGTCTATGTATTCTGATCACAACGAATTTAATTGTTGCCTAACAAATTGTGGAAAGTGCTTATTTAGTCTCTCTAATTTTTCTGTACTACTACCTTTATTTTCCGAAGTGTTTTTAATTTGTATGTAGTCATTTAAATTTTCTGCTTTTACATCGTAACTTTAAATAACTGCGTTTTTGTCTGTGGTGTTTATGATTCTAACAAAAGTTTGATATTTATTTGCTATGGTGTTAGCAATAAAAATGCCTTCTGTTAATTTTTGATGGAAAATAAAAAGTTCAGAATTGTCAGCTTTTATGTTAATTTGTCGAATTACTTCTGATCTAGCGGGTATTGTGATTGTATTGATAGTTGGTCTATTTGTCATTTGAATTATTATATTTTCTGGGAAGTCGTAAGGTATCAATATTAATCGATCTTAATTTTTTCGATAATCTAAAATGCAATTATATTTCTTTATGAAGTCTAATCCTAGAATTCCATCGCATGGGATTAGAAAATTGTCTTCTACTATGTGAAATTTGTGTCTAATTAAGAGATCATCTTTTAAATCTGCTTTGACTGTACCTAGAGTGCTTGTTATGCCTTGACCAATGCCCTTCAAATCTGGTATTTGTGAATTATTAATTGTAATATTACTATCTAGCATACCCTTTTTTATAATTGACTAGCTGGAAGTGGCTTCGCCACGCGCATCAAAGCGTGCAAAAAAGTCAAAATCTTAGTGTTTAGACTGTACTGTAGACCAACTTATTAGACAACATTTACTATTGGTCTCACCAAAGCAATGATGAGATGTTTCCCTACTGCTTCTGCTTTTATTTTTATATTCTTATTTATGCACTAGTAAGATTTTTCTTCTACGAGTGTCTTAAAAATTGCTTCCCATTTGCCCATTGAGGAAGGGAGGTTAAGAGAAAGAGTAAAAATTAAATTTTGTTTAAACCTTATCTAGACCGTCAGCACGGCTCATGTATCTCTTTTTCAGAAATTTGTTATGGGCAGAGTAAATCTTTAAAAATAAGCTTATGCAGCTTGTAATACTAATAATTAAAAGCCTTTTCATATGTAAGAAAAATCAAAACTGCTATTACCTTTTCATTTTCCTCCACAAGCATAAGGAAACATCAACAATTGTTTTAAACAAGCTTACATATTTCATTAAAAGGCTTAGAAGATGTAAGATGTAAGATGATATTGTAAGAAGTTTTATAAAAAATAGGAAAAGGAGTTGAAAATATTGAAACGAAAATAAATCCATGCATCGTCGTGCGCAAATTTAGATGTTTTTTTAACATATTTTATATACAAAAAAAATATTATCCTAAATGAGCTACATTTCACTACGTAATGCCCTAATATCTGTAAAATATGCGTGCTAAATTTCTTAAAGCTGGGCACACTTATATGAAAGTTTAGGTGCAAATTATAAGCCTGTTACAGGTACTTCAGGGTTTGCAGGTTTTATTGGATTTACAGGAAAATCTGTTTTCGCGTCGGCAACGGCAGCAGCTACTTTAGAGAGTGAGTGTGTTCCAATTTGCGATTCTTCACAAGCTCCTCCCAACACTTCGACTCATAAACCGTCAGCGGAACAAAAGCCAATTGCATCAAAAAATGATATTTCAATATTAATGAAATCAGGGAAAGATTTTTGGAGTGCTTTAAGCACCTGTAAATTATATGTTTCCTTCCAATGTTCCCCAAAATGAGATCTCAATATAACTGGTTATGTAGATGGCGAAAATGCAATTCATTACAGGCCAATTAGTTGCACACCCATTTTCTTATTGGAAAAAGGAAACTGAAGTTTTTGAGAAATATGCGTGGTAAAATACCATCAAGACGCGGTACTTAATTTAAATGAACGCTTATGTATTTCGTATAACACCCAGAAGCCGGTTAACATTCAAATCAGTGAGGGGCTCAGCAAAAAAAGTGCAGAAAACCGAAAGCTGCTAATAACTATTATTCAAACTGTTTTATTATGTGGCCACCAAAACGTTGCTTTGAGAGGAAAAACGGACTTGGGCTCCCTAGGCGATGGCCATGGACGCCATGAAGTAAATTTCCGGGCTATATAACGATTGGTGAGCCTTAACAGTAATGACTTAGCAACTAGCTTGACAACACCTGCGCAGAATGTCACATATTTAAGCCCACAAATCCAAAACGAAATTATAGAATGTTGTCACAAAATATTGCTGCGCAGATTAATAATAATAATAAAATATTGGCGCTTACACATATGTTAGTGTTTGGCCGAGCTTCTCCTCCAATTTGTGGCGTGCGCCTTGATGTTGTCACACAAAGGGGAGGGACCCAGGGCCGGCTTTAGGGCGGGGCGAGAGGGGCGGTCGCCCTGGGCGCCATATTTGGGGGGCGCAAAATTCTGGAATGGCGTTGAATTTTTTATTGCATAAAATTTTCAAATTTGAAAATCTGCAATTTACATCTTATCATTCTGCTAAC
>JAPVRG010244856.1:13220-26542 GCA_029783565.1 Rhagoletis cerasi
CATATCTTCGGCATTTATAGTCGGACTTTAAAGTGTGATACACCAATGTTTTTTTTCTCGAGGAGGGGGGTTTTCATTGATCTCATGTGCTCCATTGTGGTACTTACCGACCAGATCTCAGTTGCTACCGACTAGAAATTCCGAAGATATAAAGACAAATGTAATTGGGCGACTACTAGGGTTTATTATTTTTTTAAATGTTGATACTGTTCGTAATAAATACGAATCAAGCTTTTAATAAATTAACAACCTTTAGTCAGATATACGTACGTAATTAAAAATGTTCAAAACCGATCCAGAAAATTTAATTATTTATTTATGTTAAACTCGAAGCCTCAAACATCCTTTGCATTGACTTTTTTTTACCTTTATTGCAATTTTGTGTAGGCAATTTGAGGTAACAGCTGTACACCCAGCTTCACGTTAGTTAGTTAGTTGAAAACACAAAAATATTTCGAGCAGAGATACATCTCTTTTCTGTTGCAACTGTCTGTCTGTGCGTGTAATTGCTTAAATTTGTTTCAAGCGCTTCGGCCAGGAAAAAAATCAGCAGCCCACAACACATTGCAGCTCAAACAAAAAAAATGTTGATTTTCAAAATCAAGCTGTGAATTTAAATGACTTCGTTATTTTTGCTTGCCATACACAATACAAAGCTCATTCACAGCGATCGACCACATTTTTGCACTTCCTCACCAACTAATTCAGCATTGCGCTTGCTGGCTGCTTGCAACTCTACCGCAAGGATGTACATACGTAGCTGCAGCTACTCGAACATATGTACATATGCAGGAGCAAGCACAAGCTATCTGTTCGCGCCACGGCATGCAGCCATGGTCACACGCAGCCCAATAACCCAGCGGCCTAACAGCCAGCCCAACGAATCGGTCGACCAGTTAAAATGCGTGTCGAAAGCTGCAGAATTTCACATATAATTTTTGATATTTATTGCTGAATGCGCGCTCACTTGCCGCATGAAGCTAAAGCGGCGTGCAAACTGCAGCTTCGGCAAATCTAAGCTGTTGGCTGCTGACTGCTGGCTGCAGTCAAAGCCTTCTTCACGTTCCTTTCTTTTTCTGTGCGATCTCTCATGGGTGCCCACATGCTTTCGCGCTGCTCATGAGTTTGTCCCTACCTATGTAAGTACGTGTGTAAGTTCACATATCCTGCTGCTTGTCTTGGCCCGGCACGAAATGTGCAAATTACGTTACGCATATCAATCCACTTTAAATTACTTGGAATGTGTGATAATTCAGCGCAGCAAGGTACAATTCGGTTTTGATTAAGCAACGGATTAAGGTTGCGCATACCACCTGCGTACTTTGGAAATTGTCGAAAATACGACTCACATGTTCATACTTACTGGGGTTTTTAGAAGGGCAGACACATGGTTTTTTTGTTGAAATCACTTCTCGGTTGGTGTTTAATCACATTGAAACACCTGAAATTGAGCTGTTGCAGCGGTATTGTTATTTGTTGCAGGGAGGAAATGCTCGTTAAGCGTGCATTTGTTTTAAGTTATTTACCATCATTATATTGAATCCTTTTGTTCCAGATTGAACACAAAAATTTCAGATTACAAATACAAACACATGCACGTTAATATTTCTGCCTTTTAATTTGACTCGAAATCGCCTTAGTAATGGAATGTATTTCGAGTTCGAGAAGATAATGCAGTTACAGGTTTCTCCAACGAAAACCCCTTCCTCATATTTCTTCTTGTATTCCTATTTAGAATTATTTTTCTATTTCTACCTCTACTTTTACTTTATCTTCCACTGTTTCTCTTCTATATCTACATATTCCTAATTATACTCTTTTTCTACTTATCGCTCTATTTCTATTTCTACTCCTACTTCTTCTTTTCAATCTAATAGCATTTTCAATTCTTCGCCTCTATAATTTGCAGAGTGCTTCCAGTTATTTCTGTCAAAAGCAGACAGCCAGATCGTTTTTCAAATCCAAATTCCTATTACCCAAATATCGGCCCAGGTTTTACTCACACGTTGGGTGGATTCAGGATCAGATTCATAAAAGATTTATTGATCGTTAATGTCACCTCAACAATAAAAAATCCACCAAAATGTTTTCTTAAAAAAGCTGATAATTTCAGCGAAATCCCTTATCAAGCTGAAAAGGATGGAGCTACGATCGGTTGTTGGGTTGATCACAGCGCGAAAAAAAATTCACAGGGCGAAAATATTGCTACCATAATAGCTCAGTTATGCATAATTGGCGCTGCATGAGAGTTTTCACATAAGGAATCTGTTAAATGAGTTTTGCGTGTAAGCGGTTACCCAACGCATAGCACTTCACATGTCGAAGTCTGTTGGGTTCTGATTTTTACGTAAAAATGGTATAGCAGTGCAAAGTATGCATAACTGCGCTATAAGTTTCATCAGCTTCCCAATATGTGTCTCCTGCCTGGAGAAGGTTAAAATATTTCTCTCCAGCCTAATTGAGTACCACCACAACATTGAACGCTATCACCGCAAAGATAAGCGAGGTTCTGGACCAACTTCGACCCTGTTATAGAATTGTTCTGGTAGCGGTTGTTTAACCATGTGATCCTTTGTCAAGCCGTCCTTGATTCTTCTCTTCCATATCGGAAGAAACGGTGAATAATTAGCTATCTTTGTGTACGTCAGACATCGGTTAAATTCAGAAACGCTAAGTCCGAGCCGCGTGGATTTAAACAGGGGGTCTCTTAAGGCAGCGTACTCCCTCCGACGCTATTTAACCTCCACGTGGCCAAACTTCTTCCACCGTCAGCCCGTGTCAACTTAGTGAGGTATGCAGACAATTGTACAATAATGACACCGGGCCCAAATATCGACAGACTTTGCGGTGATGTATGTAACTGACTATCTCTATGATCTTTCTTATTTCGTCTATTCCATAAATAAACTTCAACGTTTCTGCAGCAAAATTCGCTGCTACATTTTTCACCACGGAAATCAGGCGCAAAAATACTGACTGTGAATTAACGCAACATTTTGTTCAGTAGACTTTTTTCTTACCGCATACTCATTCATAACACTGCCACTTGCAACAAGCAACGTAGCTCACCGGCAGCACATAAGTGTGGAGCCGATAAAAAAAACTCTGCTAGGGACTTACAAGGTGAACAGCCGGCCGGTGGTAAGTTATATAGCGCCAGTGTGGCTGGCAGTAACGGTCTAGAAATCCGACTACAGTCCGCCACTTCATGTTTTGCGCTGATCAACTAAATAACCCGTTGCCTTGTAATGTTCCGCCTCTGAACTGTCTCTGACGACTGCAGAATTAACATCGAGCCCTACGAAGAACTCCCGTTCAATGAAGACCGATATAACAACGTAGACAGTGATGCTGTCAACAAAAGCCTTGGCACAAAGCGCAAAGATAAAAGCGTGCTAGGAAGTTGACCATCTCCCGCAAGCATGGGGAAACAGAACTACAGTGTGAGGCCAGACCTATGTACCTCTATCGGCGGAAGCCAAAAGTGACAAACATGGAGTGCGCTCATCAACGTCTCCCACACTCTCGGCCTCAGGCTCGTCGACTCAGAGGACACCATTTTACCAGACCTCTGGGGTGGTTGAGCACTGCTACTACAAAAACAACATATCTATATCTTGATCCCACAAATTTTTGTTGAAGAAAGTTGGAGGCGATAGTTCCTAATAGTGCCATGTGTTCACAAGCGCTAATGTCCTTTATGTGGTGTTTGGAATATACATTAGTTCACCTCTTTTTGCTATTGAGACAAACGTTGACGTTGACATCTGCATACAATAGCAGTATTTAACTCTTATATGGTGACTTGTTGGTTCAGAGTCCTAGTACGTTTTACCCTCTCGACCATCGGCTTAAAGAAGTCGCACGAAAGTGTGTCGTTTTACTCAAAGTTTTGTTTGGTACCGAACAGCCTAGAATGGTATCTTTTAAATGCACCATATCAGCTCTGTGCCGTCAGCTTTAAACATACCACCCATATTTCCCACGAGCTATCAGTGTTGCTTTTCAAAAGTATTGTGAAGTGCTCCCTCTACACATTAATACACTCTGCACATCAATTACCAGAGTTTCAAATTTAGTTTTCAGTTACCCACAATTCACGTCTATCTTTTCTTGCTTTGAAAAAGACGCTTCTTCTGAGAAAAATATTGATGGAATTCCTTACACGCTGGCACATTTACTTGGTTTCATTTCATATCATCACTTAGATGGCGATGATGTTCGCTTTTCCTCCTACAAGGACATGAACCAGCCAGACAGAAGAAATACATCACCATTTAAGAGAGGGTAAAGATTTCTCTAGATTAAGCAGCGTTCGCCCTCAAAATAGGAGGTCTCATCCGAGGATTTGATCTTACTAGAGTTTGCCCAGAGGTTGAAATTCAACCACCGCAACGGTGAGCATCCTTCTACGTGAAAACATTAATTGGGCGTGGTGAGTTGCGGTCTGGTGAATTTGGTTGTGGTGACTTACAGTGTGGTGAATTCAGGTGTGGTGAGCTTAAGAGATGTGGTGAGTAGAGGCGAGGCGAGTTTGGATGTGGTGAGTTAAGTAGTGGCGGATTTAGGTGTGGGAGGTTAAGGTGTGTTGAATTTAGGGGTGGTGAGTTCAGGTGGAGTAAGTTTTGAAGTCGAGGTGAGATGAGTTGAGGTGAGTTCAGTCAAGTTAAGGGGAAGTGAGTTGAAATGAAGTGACGTAATTTAACGTGAGCTGTGGTGAGTTCAGGTGAAATGCGTCAACCAACGTACATAACATGACAAAACGTAACTTAACATAACATAACATGACATGACATGACATACCACATCATAACATAGCATAACACAACATGTTCAGTTCCTTTTCTCTGCCTCTTATCTTTATCTCTATCACTTTCTCTATTTCTATTTTTTGTCTCGCTTTTTATCTTTATTTTGATCTTCAGGTTTATCTTTATATTTATCTTTCCATCTTCATCTTTACCTTTACCTTTATCCTAATCTTTATCTTCATTCTTTTCTGCATCTATGTACATATTCACGCCCTCCTTTGCCATTATATTAAATATTTGAATTTACCTTCTTCTTTGTCTTCATCTTTACGAATCTTTATTATTATTTTATATTTTCCTTTATTCCTTTCTTCATCTACATATTCAAACTTTCCTTCATCGTTGCATTAATTTCAATCTAAATTGTTCTTACACCGCTGCTTCCCATTTCACTATCAACATTAAAGCATAAATTTAGGAGACATTTCCGCCATGTACTTGTATGGCATTGGTATTGGTGTGACTTTTGAATAGATTTTTTCGCTCTATTTTAAACTAATTTGAAATTTTAAAAATTGTTTGCACATCAGCATCAAAATACCTTTCTAATGATGTATATTTTTTTATATCTTAGAACTATAGTTTAGCCGTAAAAGGGGTGTAAAGGAAACATGATTGCCTATTTATATATAAGATTTGCATTGGAAAGTGCTTCGCGTCAATTTCAAATCCCTGCCCAATACGAGAATCGACATCGTTTGGGTAGGCTATTCTCCGAAGTAGTCGATTTTATTTGAGATGCATCCAGCGCAGCAAGTAAATTGCATTTACTTTGAAGACAGAGGACCACTTTCATCCGTATCGACTTGCGAATATGTCGCTGGGATAACAAAAAGATCACTCTATGAACTAGCACTCATCGTAGTGATTGAGCTGCTGCCGGAAAAAGTGTGCGAAAGGGGTAGATCTTATTCATAAACACTTAGTCCTGCCGTGTTACTTGTATTCTTAGATTCAACATTTACGGTTTTAAAAATCTTAAACTCACAACGGAGAGAAATATGATATCTTAACACGTATTTACAGTAAAGCCTTTCAAAGCCATACAAAATATGTTTTAGAAAACCGCAGCCAAAAGGCGACAATACTCACAAAACAAGAGAAAAAACCTCAGGTATAAGAAACAAGATGGCAACATACCGCAGCCGACAGCAAACACGAAGCGCACAAATGAGAAATATTGAGAACCCTGAAGTACGCCGAAAAGCATGCCCGCGGTGTAAAGCGTAGCAGCCAATCGGAGATAAAATAACAACAGCTTAGAATGGCACAGAATCGAACAGAAATTCCATAACTTTACAAGCGCTTACAACGGCCAGCGACGACCCTAATGGAAACGAGTTGGCACTTAAACACCGGATATGTCAATGGATAAAGTATTGCGTACGACGATGACAGCGGCAACAACAATAATGCCTACAATAGGTGAGCTGTAGCACTTAGACGGCAGCAACATGTTTCGAACGAAAAAAATAAAAATAAAATAAAACATATCGAAAAAAATGTTGAAAAAATAAGAAATAAAATGAATATAAAATTTGCGATACATCTCTGCAGCTGTGATGTTGCAGGCAGCTAGAGCTCTGATTGTGCCCACACGACCTATGATCATCGTACGAACGAACGCACAGTAACACACAAGGTACTACCTACTTGCATACCTATGCATGCATGTACTAACTATGGGTACGCATGCGCAGTTATTGCAATTTAACAAAACCTTTACTCGTTTACTGCCAAGCCGCAAAGCGTTTTTGCCTTTGCGCATGCGTACAAATATGCGTGCTTGTTATTGTCTCCATTGCCATCGGCTGGCTATATGGCCCCTCTTTGCTTGCTTGCCATGTTGTCACCGTTGTTGTACATCCTCGTAACGTTCTGTTATTGTTATTGGCACGCCGTGGCTTGGCCATGTGTACTAGCGTGTTCAGGTTCGGCTGGGTGAAAGCTCGCTGCATCGGCGCAAGAGTGGCAGGCGCAAGGTGGAGAGGCTAAATACATACAAACGTTACGTTTATTGTTTTAACGGTCACAAAAGAATTGGCACTGGTATAGGAGACATTTGCAAGCGCTTAATCGGCAGCAGCAACCCTGGAGGTCGCCAAATGTCAATATATTTCACTGTGGGAAAGACCATCATTGACCATTTCTTTGGCGCAAAGTTACAAAAATGGTAAATATTCGATCGTACAAAGCGTGCTAATAAAATTGATGTGACTTTTACTAGAAAATGCGCTTAACAATGTGCTGACCTTACAATTACACAACGTGTTTTGTGGTTATTTTGCTGCTAAAACTAACATAGAGGACATTTGTATTTAGTGTTTGTACACGTTGAAGCTCGACTTTGCTATAGTTAAAATTGTTTAGTTGCTGTAATCACACGATCTGAGCAAATCGATTTGGTGCTCACATGAAATTTTTACGATATCGACAGTACACTCTCTATTGCTTTTTTTGTTGCAGTGGCACTACTAAGCCCTGCTTAAATCGGCTGGTCTATCAATCGTCTTCGTCAATCCCAACTAACTAATGGAGTGTTAGCTTATTGGGTTTAAAAGAGCAAGAAAAGAGGCAGCTGGCGTCGTGTGAAGTGCATTCAAAAGCCGGGCATATGTTGGATATGTCGGGGTAATGTCTGCAAAGTTGGTAGCTGAGCCTTCTACAGTATCTAGACCTTAGTTGCTCCAGAGTTATGCGGCCTATTTGTTCAACCTCGGGTTCAGATATTTTGCAATGTACGCCTGAAGTTCGCCCGTGAGTTCACAAAGATTCCTTGTGATGGCAGCCCTAGAGAAATTGCTTGATGAGTATGCAATTGTGTAACCGGGCGTGGAACACTGAGGCCTCGCTATGTAGGTGGCGAAATCAGAAGACATCCCTTGTAATATTCTAACAGATTTGTAACTCCAACCATTGTGTCCTTCTAGTCCCCGGGGACCCAACTGGGAAGCGTGATTAAAAACTTTCTGGAAATTGCCCTATATGTTGGCAAAACTTTTGCCACGACTGCTGCGGGCGGGCGATTTGAAATTTTCGTTGCGGCGTACTTTTTTGACAATTGCGGTTGTGTGCGTAGAAAGGGAGAGCAATCTGTTAAAGGTAACCCCTACAATTTTTGGATTATGAACTTTCGATATTGGTGTGCCGTCGATTTAGATGCAGCTTTACCTCCTTCGTTCAGAAATAATGATTTTGTATGTTCCGATCAATGAAGAATCGAGAAAGATGCGAGTGATAGACATTTGCTTTTAAACATACTTAAGTCATCTTTGGCTTTGAGAGGCGGCAGTATCGGGCAATGTCAGTGTAGAAGGTCAATGGAACTCTCTCTATAGTTGGGCAGAAGACATTACTCTGTAGGACTACTGTTTAATTACTTTTGCCTTCAAAGTTGGAAAGTAAGAGGCCCACTCGGTTTTGCGAGGTTGTGCAGCCTTCAGTTTACTTGACATTTTGCTTCTTCGGGTTGGATACGCACCTCACGGTTGGCCAAATTTTATTCGCCATAGAGGTGAACTTTCTGGTCTTCCAGGGCTCTATTCACTTCGTAAATGTACCAAAAGCTATGCAGAAAGGATTGGGGAAACGATGTTCGCCAACATGGACATCTATTGATGTAGGGGGCATCGACGGTGGAGATGAATGCATTTGCAGTACTCTTTAGAAGGAGCGAGGATGTCAGGTACCCTTTCATGGGTGATGGGTAGGACAGAAAACAGTCGAAAGTGGCACCACCCAAGGCAGAAATTGCGTTTGACTGATGTCAAACATTCTGATGTTTTCTGCTACGATGCCTCTCTAAATGTATGCTTTAATATTGATAGTGAAAGAACAATTACGAACAAGAACGGCGTAAGATCAATTTAGATTGAAATTAATGCAACGATGAAGGAAAGGTTGAGTATGTAGATGAAGAAAGGAATAAAGGAAAACATAAAAATAATAGTAACGATTCGTAAAGATAAAGACAAAGAAGAAGGTAAATTTATATTTGTAATAAAATGGCAAAGGAAAGGGAGAATATGTACATAAATACAGAAAATAATGAAGACAAAGATTAGAATGAAGGTTGAATTAAAGGTAAAGGTAAAGGTAAAAGTAAAGATAAAGGTAAAGCTAAGGGCAAAGGTAAAGGTAAAGGTAAAGATAAAGACGAAAATTTAAATATAAAGATAAACCTGAAGATCAAAATAAAGATAAAAAACGAGACAAAGGTAGAAATAGAGAAAGCGATAGAGATGTAGATAAGAGGCAGAGAAAAGGAACGTAATATGTTGAGTTATGCTATGTTATACTATTTTATGTCATTCCATGCCATGATATGTCATGCTATGTTATATTTTTGTTATGTTATATTACGTTATGTTGTGGTATGTTATGTTATGTTATGTTTTGTAATGTTATGTACGTACGTTAACGCATTTCACCTCAACTCACTACAGCTCACGATGCGAAGCAACGGTGTAAGAACAATTTAGATTGAAATTAATACAACGATGAAGGTAACGTTAAATATGTAGATGAAGAAAGGAATGCAGGAAAAGATAAAAATAAGAATGAAGATTCATAAAGATAAAGACATAGAAGGTAAATTCAAATATTTAATGTAATGGCAAAAGAGGGGGTGAAAATGCACATAGATGCAGAAAAGAATCAAGATAAAGATTGGGATGAAGGTAAAGGAAAAGGTAAAGATAAAGGTAAAGATAAATATAAAGATGAAAAGATAAATATAAGGATAAATCTAAAGATCAAAGTAAAGATAAAAAACGAGACAAAGGTAGAAATAGAGGAAGTGATATAAATAAAGATAAGAGGCAGAGAAAAGGAACTGAATATGTTGTGTAATGCTATGTTATGATGTGTTATGTTATGTTATGTTATGGCATGTCATGTCATGCTATATTGTATTATGTTAGGTTATTTGATGTTATGTTATATTATGTTATGTTATGTTAAGTCATGTTTTGTCATGTTATGTACGTTGGTTAAAGCATTTCACCTCAACTAACCACGTTAAATCACCTCACTTCATTTCAACTCACTTCCCCTTAACTTAACTGAGCTCCACCTAAATCCACCACTACTTAACTCACCACATTCAAACACACCTAACCTAAATTCACCACACCTTAATTCACCATACCTCCTAAGATCACCACACCTTAACTCACCACACCCAAGTTTACCACATGACATGATATCACTTGATATGGCATCAATGACGTAACATCATTTGGCAACCCTATTTTACGTCTATTAATGAAATTTCTTTTTTATTTATTTTTTATTGTGTTATTTTTGTAAATCAAATAAAACCAATACAAAAATTAAAATATCTATGAATAGGAATTTCAGTAACTACGGTAAGTATGGTTAAGATATATAATTTTTTCAAGTCGAAGTATGCTGATCGTTGTGGTGGTTGAATTTCAACCACTGGGCGAAGTCTAGTAAGATTAGTTAAACTAAACAGGGAGAAAATAGTAAGTCTTTTCTTCCTTCTTTTTACAGTATTAATAATGGCATTTCTTATTTTGAATTCAGTTAATCTTAGCTTACTCTTATTTTATTTCTACAGTTCTGACGAACATCAACATGTCATTGCGAACAGTGTAGATTGGCGTTGCGCTATCGAAAAAGGACCCTACGGAAATGATTCCACTAACCGAGCTAAGAGCCTTAATAAAAATTATACACTAGGGTTCTTGTCTCAAAAAGTTTTAACACCTAGAGCGATGCGAAAATCTGATCTTCTGGATCTCTTTGATGTGAGTAAGAAGTTTTGTAAGTACAAAATGAGTAAGAATGTAATTCCACAGGACCAGGGCCTGAGTTTCTATGACATCAACTATAATTTTCAGAAAATATCCTGATTTAATATTAAGAATGATATCTCCAATAGAAGCCTTCGGTGAATTGGACATGAGGGGATGAGAGAAGAAATTCTTTCGCGAGAACTTTAAACATAGACTCCGAGGATTGTGTTACCAAAGCTAGCTTTTGCTTGGATTTCCTTTTGTCAATATTTCAGCAACATACTTTATTAACTTACAACACATGCCAATCATCAATCGCATACTTTAAATTTTCTTTCGATATGAAACTCTAATAAACTCATAAAATCCAACCAGCCATGGATGGCTTCGGAAAGGAAAAAACAATTTGTACTGATTGTCCAAGCATTTCGTTTGTCAGCAGTGTCACGATGGACTGACAGTGTCGCCAACATTGCCACATGAAAATAATCAGCAGCAGCGGCAGCAGGAAAAGCAGTTCATTGCAATCATTGCAATTGTAGACTTCATTACACCAAATGCAACAACAAACATATGTAGTCACATACCTGCATACATACATACACACGCGTACTTATGAGTATTATTTTATAAAAGTAGTGCACATATATACATACATATGTATATTTGTATGCACTCGTTCGTCCGACAAATGATGCTGGTGGCAGTGACGAGCAACATAATAATAATGACGACTATGGCGATGACGTTGTTACTGACGTTGACGTTGACGCTGACGAAGAACGAATTGCTGGCAATATTGTTGTTGGTAATAGTAATGTTACAGTTGATATGATTTCCACCAGATGAATTGCGCACACGCAAAAGAAATGATGAAGATGATCATAGTGACGTTGATGAGATATCAAATGTCCGTCGAGTAAGTCGAGTGCGGTCAAAAGCTGGAGCGATGCGAGACAGAGGGGCGGCGGGACAGATTTACAACACATACATTTAAAGCTGTGGCAGTAAAAGCACACGTACGCAAACAGCTTCATTCATTCACTGATTCGTGGTAAAATGCCAAACAAATCTTCAATATGATGGTAACACTGTGGAAGTCGTTAAGTTGGTTACTGCTTTATTGGCTGCAGTGCCTTGGTGAGTAAGTAGCTTCGGATTTTGACATTGCAAACAAGCCAAGTGAAGCGTAATTTTGCGCGTGATTATCAATAACAATTAGTTGGGAAAATGTTGCACAGCAACTTCACAACTTCACTTTTATTTATAAGTTTAATTTGTTACTTGCAACTAGTTATATACAATAGTAACAACAGGCGCTGCAAATTATACAGACGCAGACATAAACACATTAACAATGATTTCTTTTTTTGGCTTCATGGCTGGCGGTGGCGTCCCTTCACAACCCAAACCTTCAGCATTTATTTCCAGTCTATGAGCTATTTTTGTGATAACGAGAAGAATCAGATCGTTTACGACGGCAGCCCAAAGTAGCGGTGAGAGAACTGACTTTTGTTACGTATGTACCTCTACTCACTTTCCTTGGATTGAAGTGCTACCCCGCCCTGCCGTAGCAATTTTCTGCAAAGCATACGATAAATAATTCTCACATTTTATTTTGGGAGTTGACGATTGCCACAGACAGGACGATCATGAAAGCCCCTTTGATTTCAAGGAATGCCCCAACAGCATATTCATTTAGCGAGAAAGACTGGTCAATGATCTGCACAACTGTGGGTTAAGCTGATTCTACCGATCTACACTTGCAGTGGCCAAGCTGATTTGATAGCAAGCGATTTGTCTGAAATCCCTATGGGGTACATGTTGGGCCTTGCCAGACTTGGGTACGAAGGTAACTTTGACCACACTCACGATTTTGGAATTTGATTTCTACCTAAAGAGCTTGCACGGATATATTAAAATCAACGGCACGAAACATCCTCAGACTTTTGAAGTTGTGCTGCTACTATGCCGCCGGGACATGGGACTTTTAAGGGTTTGAAAGAGTTTAAATCCCAAAGCAGGTGAAGATCGGCTAAAGTTTCCAAGGTTCCAGGTTATTCGAGAAGTGACCATCAAGGAGAGACTTAAATTAAGTGTGCTCTGCCCAATCCACAAGAAAAGTGACCCCGCCATACGCGCCAACTACCGCGGGATCAGCCTTCTTAGCAGAGGCTACAAGGTTTTATCGAGCGTATTGTGTGAAAGACTGAAGCCCACCGTCAACGAACTGATTGGACCTTATCAGTGTGGCTTTAGACCTGGCAAATCCACCATAGATCAGGTATTCACAATACGCCAAATCTTGGAAAAAACCCGCGAGAATAGGATCGAAACACACCATATATTTGTCATTTCAAAGCCGCTTTCGACAGCACGAAGAGAAGTTGTCTTTATGCCGCGATGTCTGAGTTTGGTCTCCCCGCGAAACTAATACGGCTATGTAGCATTACGTTGAGCAATACCACCAGCTCCGTCAGAATTGGGAACGACCTCTCTGAGCCGTTTGATACCAAGCGAGGTTTCAGACAGGGCGATTCCCTGTCATGTGATTTCTTTAATCTGATGCTGAAGAAGATAGTAAGAGTCTCAGATCTGAACCGCTCAGGCACAATACTTTACAAGAGCGCACAATTGCTCGCGTATGCCGACGACATCGACATTATCGGTAAAAACAAGGACTACTTCTGTTCTGCCTTCTCGGGATTAGATAGAGAAGCAAAGCGAATGGGTCTGGTGGTAAACGAGG
>JAPVRG010244887.1:0-11503 GCA_029783565.1 Rhagoletis cerasi
TTACTCACTCATTTTAGAAGATTGAAACATGAAGCTTGGTGAGATATTTGCTAATAGATCATGGAATATTTGTTGAAAAAATCACTAAAACCGCAGCTATATATATTGCTAGCATACCCAGCAGACGCAAGCCAGCAAGCAAATTAAAATCAGTTTTTCAGTAGTTACTATTTACATTGATTTGCGCGTGTTCATGAAAGGTATAAAGCCTTCGGCACAGCCGAAGACAGCCTCTCCTTACTTGTTTCAACATGAATAAAAAACTATGTTACTCATACGCCATGCTGCACAAATATAATTTTTTGAGATTTTGTGCTAATTCAAAACACTTTTTTTATATTTTCGCTTATTTACATACCACATTCCACTTTATTCGCAGAAAAATAGTTGTTCTAAACTTGATCTGGCCACAAACAGATTCTTCATGTTGTTTAATGAAATGCAGTGTAAGAAACTAGGTTTTCAAGCTATTTTCTTCTTTTTCAGCATTCGTACTAAACAATTGTCATTCTTTAAAATAAGGCAGAAAAAACAAAGCTTCTTCGATGCCTAAAAGAAAATCTATAAGCTAAGTTCTTGAAGAAGAAGAAAAAGTACATATTCGCGAAAGCACAGTGTGTTCTAGTATGTTCGGTTTGAGAGAGTTTATATTCAGCAACGTCCATAATATTAAACGATATCACTATGGTTTTCGCACTAAGGATCGAATATGGGTCCCCCTCTTATCACTCGGCCACAGCGGCCGCTTCGATAGTATAAGTTTATTTGTGTTTCAGAACCAAAAGTATCTTATATATGCTTATGCTACCAACACAGAAACAAATGATTTTCTTTTATTTATACTCTTTTTGCTTCGCATATTGATGAAGAAGTGAGTAAGTGGAAAAAAGGGTTAAAACTGAAGAAAAATGTGGCAGTTAAAAAAAGAGCATAAAACAGAATCCCTTCCAAAATCGCTTAACAGCTACATTTTTACGCAATTTCTTTACATAACCAAACTTACTTGTTTACGAGATTCACTCACTTCACTTTGTACTAACTAGTGATATCAAACCGATGCGCTTGCAGGATATATGGCCAACATTGCATTTTTTCACCATCCATCAGCTTAATCACTCGTCGTTTGCTTTAACTGCAGCAGCAAAAGTAGTAGCAAAAGCAACAAAGACTTAACAAATGTGCTGCTGTTTGTCGGAAAAAACGGATTTGTGCAACTGCGATTTGCATAAAGTGTATTTGCATACATCTGTACACTCGTTTGTTTGCGTGCTTAGTAGTCTATCTCGCAAATTGAAATTTCTTGTGCTTCACGCATTAGCAATCCAATCTTGAAAAACTGCCTTTGATTATGAAATGTTCTCTGACCATTTCGTACGCTTATTTACTTTCCTTTCCACATTTTTCATTTAGCTGCTGCTACTCCACTCAGCTGTCAAGCATTGCCAACTCACAGTAGCCGTAAATGTAATTGTCTGCGGCACGTGCTTACAATTGGAAATTGAATTTTCTTTGCATTATTTTGCGTTTCTCTTTCGTTTCCTGTTGAAGTTTGTTTTTTTGTTTTACATAACATTGCTTTACATCAGATGGAATTCATGCATTCCGCATTAGGCTGAGAGTGAGAGTTTAAACCAACGTAGCTTTGTAATTTGATACGTAATAGCATTCGAAGTTTGTGCTGGTCACTCTTACACACAAAAAGCTTTAATTTTTACGCCTTTTTTGCAAATGATTTCAATTGTAATCGAATTTTGTTAGAAAATTATTTTTCCGCTTATGCAAACAATGTGTTAGTAATCGAAAATAATTAGATTGTTCTGCATCTCTTAACACTAGTTTATATCCGAAAGCGGAATGGGGAAACCAGAAGAATTGAAAAATATTGGTAGCTTTTCTGCAGACTTATTCCTTTTTAATAAACGCTATCAACTTGAAACATTGTACCTTAAGTTTGGGCTAAGTGGGAGATTATTCCTTTAAGTCGAAATGAACTAATTTAATTGTCCTTGGTTTCACAGCTCACAATCTAGCATTTCTTGCCTCACTCCGTCCCAAAATTCATGGGAAGTGGTCAGTTCTTGGGTATTGACTACAAATTTCGTAAGAATTATTTAGTTCCCGTAATTTAGTTCGAACTTTTATTGCTGCCAGAGAGGAAAAACGTCCAAATTTTTTATCAGAAAGTAGGGTTTCAAGACCAGGGAAAATACTTGTAAGCTAAACAGAATATAGCTAAATTATATAGATAGCCCTTTTCCACCTTTTGCAATGGAAATATCGCTGAAATTAGTAGGGAAGATGAACCCGAGCTCCACTCGTGATCGACGGAATTAAGCTCGCCCAACGATTCATTTTGGTTAATTTTTGTTTTTGAAGGTACATTTTTATATAAATTTTAAAAGATATATATAAGTAGATAGTATTAATAGTGCGATTTGGTTGAAATGAAGAAAGAATAAATTGGCTTAAAATTTACCCAAAAGATTATGGAAATCTGTTCCAAAGAATTCGCTAGCTGGAATAATTAAATATTGTGTAAAGCTCATGAACAAATATCAAAGTTATTTTTCGTCAAACTGAAATATATACCCGGTGTAAGAATTTAAAACATACCATATATTGACGTATTTTAAAACAATTTTTTTTTGTAATCTCATTTTAGTTATTTTTTTTTTTAAATATAGTTTATTGTTTAACAAATACCGTATAAATACGAGTTTTAAACTTTGTGCAATATTAAAAAAAAAATTAGCAAACTTACGTAAAAATTTAAAACTTTTTAATTATACTTTTTAGAAAGAGTTTGAGTGCGCAGTTTTGTAGCCCATTCACTTTTAGTAATAAAGTGCAAGTTTAAATTAGCTACGACTTATCGTTGATTTTTTGCAATTTTTCTAAGGTGTTGCTCATTTTCTTCCATATAAAAAAATCTTCGACATACTTTGTATGGAAGAGAATGCACAACACCGTCAGCAGAAAAAATGGCCATCAACGGTAAATAAAATTGAATGGGCTACAAAACTGCATACACGAAATATTTCTAAGAAATTCATTTAAAAACCATAAAATTTTTAAGAAAGTTTGTTGATTTTTTTTAAATATTGCACAAAGTTTGAATTTTGGATGTTTTGGACGTTTTTTGTTAAATAATATATTATATTTTTCTAATAAAATAACTAAAATTAAATAATAATAATTGATTGGCGCTACACAATATGTTAGTGTTTGGCCGAGCTTCTCCTTCGATTTGTGGCGTGTGCTTTGATGTTGTCACAGAAAGCGGAGGGACCCACAGTTTTACGCCGACCCCGAACGAATTAATTCAAAAAATGTAATTGAAATAGTAATGAAGTATTTGGTATCTCGTGAAACTAGATAAAATTCCACATCACTGTCTGAAAATTTTATCGTGCAAGTTCTATTATGACGTACAGTGATAACTTTTTAGAAGTAAGGCACACTTTGATTTTATCAATAATTTGGTGGAAAAATTTGTAATACACTTAGAGAAACCTCTTCTATGCGAAAGTGCATTTGTGCGGCGCCACCAGGTAAGAATTTAATTTCATTGGCGAAATGCTCCGAAGGGTATAAAAATAGAGAATTTGCAATTTGGATTATCAACATTACATGGCCAGATTAGGTTTTTTGAATGCCTTCTTCACTTTTCATATAAGATACCTTCAAAGTAATGGCAACCAAGATCAGAAAATGTTAAACAAATCGTGAATTAAAATAGAACACGAATAACAAAGGGGTTTGGGGAAAAGCTGGATTAATTATTGGTCAACAGAAAACCCTGGTATGGAAACAGTAATGATGGAAATGCAGCCAGAGATTTCTTCCAAAAATGCAGAACTATATATATATACTAGCTGACCCGGCAAACGTTGTTACGCCATATAAATTATTTCTATGTCTTGGTTTGTTTAATACAAATTAACGAATGTGATGTAAGTTCTAGTACTCTATCGTGAACACTTCCAGGGTTATGCAGTATGAAAAATTCGGTTTGTATGGGAGGTGGCACGCCCCTTTTTCCAGTAACTCCAATCTTTCTCCATAAGTTTGCAATTGCTTTCATATATATCCATACCATGTTCGAGTCCTCTTCCATGAACATTTACCGGGAAATGCAGTATGAAAAATTCGGTTTGTATGGGAGGTGCCACGCCCCATTTTCAATAACCACAATTTTTCTCTATGAATATGTGTTTTCATATATCTCCACACCAAGTTCCAGTTCTCTACCATGAACACTCCCAGAGATATGCAGTATGAAAAATTCGGTTTGTATGGGAGGTGCCACGCCTCCTGCACCTAGCGGAATGAAATATACTTTATATCCGATTCTCGTACCTACCAAATTTACACAAAAAATTTCATAAAGATCGGTCAATCCGTTTCAGAGGAGTTCGACCACAAACACCATGAACGAGATTTTTATATATTAGATATATTACAAAAATTGACGGAAACTTGATAAAATAAATGCATCTATAACACTGTACAGCACTCGGCTGGGTATTGGACCAAACCCTCTTTTTATAAAGAAATTTCTCCGTTTTTCGAAGTTAGCCTCCGAAATCGAGATAAAGACCTTCGAAGTTCGAAATTTATCCTTTGGTAAAAAATTATTCTTCATTATTGTAGGTAAATAAATAAAAAAGTAAAAATATGGGTTTGGTCCGCCTTTTCCTCTTATTTAAATGGTTTATAAATTTTTTTGTGCAAACTTATATTACAGGTGTTATAAGGTTTAAAAAGTCATATCTTCGAAAAATTAAAAGCCTTATATTTCAAAAACTTGTTTTACAGATTTAAAAAAAATTAATATCTTTGTATAAGTGATTAAACATCATTTCTTCTGATATTCATATTTATACACCATATTTATTTATATATCAAATTAAAGGTAGTTTTCTCCTTTAGTTAAATAAAGAATTGAACTGTATTACTAATAAGAATTTTTTTATTTAAAATATTTTTTTTTATAAAAAAATTGGTATTTTTCCTTTTAAGTGTTTCTTCTCAAATTTTTATGCACGGAGTATACAAATATGCATATCAAAAGAAAGGGAGTGTAATCGCCTTTACAATGGCATTAATTGTTTTTTATATCGGTTCAAAAGTTTTCGAAATATCAGGTTTTTAATTTTTCGAAGATCTGACCTTTAACCCCTTATAACACCTGTAATACAAGATTACACAAAAAAAGTTATAAGCCATTTAAGTAAGAGCAAAAGGCGGAAGCTCGAAATAAAGATTTTTAAAAATGCAGAGAGGATTTTTCGCGAAAAATTTATCGAGTAAAATGTAATGGAGAAATATTAAAGGATTCCTCAGAAAAGAAGAAAATTTCCATCAAAAAAATTTAAAAGTAAAATGTAATGGAGATATATTAAAGGATTCCTCAGAAAAGAAGAAAATTTCCATCAAAAAAATTTAAGAGCCTACCACAGTTGGCTTTGGACCTTTTGAAATTACCACTACCGCTACCGCAAGCTGATGATAGTGTTAACGATAAAAAAAAGGAATACTGATAATGATGAGGATTGTTATGAAGATAGTGCTAATGATTAATTAGTTGTGAATAATGATTAGAATTATAACAAATTATTATTAAAAATAAAAATTATTTGTAAGAATAACAATGTAAATTTGACTTTATAAGCTCTTTGGTAATACAATACCATAAAAATCTTAATAAAATTAAAATTTCCCACTAAAATATTTTTGGATTTGAATTTTTTTTACTCAATATTATGCTATTTATAAAAATTAATCGGAAAGTTTTTTGCGAAATGTGCGTACTGCGCGGCGATTGTATTTTTATGAAAAGCTTTTTCATAGCAAAAATACACTCGGAAGTTTGCCATTGCCTGCCGAAGGGCGACCGCTGTTAAGAAAAAAACTTTTTTCTAAAATTAAAGAACCAAAAAAATTGCGAAAACTTTGCAATATGTGAGCCTATATAATCGTGATGCGGGATGCATTCCGCAGCTATTCCAAGCAAAAGCAAAAAAATTACTGTCGTCATCACTAAAAAACTTTGAAAAAAAACGAAAGTATTCCAAAAGGTCGAAAGCTAAAATTGTATTGTATGTTTTCACGTATTGTGAATTAGATATTCAAATACATAATATTAATGGAGTGTAACCTAAATGTTTTCTACCCAAACAGTATGGAAAATATAAACTTATATGTACATATATATATAGTTTTTCAAGCATTCATACATATGCACGTCCTTTGTTTTGTTTTCTGCTTTCGTTGATAAAAATAATTAAAACAAATTACAATGCAAACAAATAAAGTCCAGACACAGTCGCAAATTTATTTTCTCTTTATTAAGATGAATTAGCGAATTTGAGCTTTTTTTTGGCTAAGCATCCTGGGAAAAGCTAAGTTGATATTTTCAATGAGCATAATCAACATAAATAACAATGTCTAACAAAATTCAACTTTTTTCTGCAACAAAAACACTTTGTTATAGTTTTTAAAAAAGGAAAGCAAATTTACAAGTATACAAGTTTTACTGAACAAATTTTTGGTGCAATACGCTTAAAGGCCAAATCACACGATTGGTGCATTAGTACAATTTGACAGTTACAGAGTGGTATTGTTTGGAAATTTAGTTGTTTAAACAATAATATTTCGCAGTAACTTTTTATAAACAAATGCAATTTTTTCGTGTTCTTCATGCTGTAAATGATTTAAAATACAGTCAGGTTACGTGGAAAATATTCACCTTTAATAACACTGTGATAGTTTTTTCAATAATTTTCAAAGACATGAACGGAGAGAACGGTTTCATCCTATTTCGGGTATGGGGAATCGAACTCCGTTATTAGTTTTCTAAGTTTTCTGTACGCGTTCATATAAAATTGTTTTTGAAAATTTTGCCTCTAAGGTAAATTTTTTAGGTTTTATACCCTATTTTATGATAGTATTGGATACTTTTAAGTTTAAAATCCGAAAGTAGTCGTATTTTAATTATGAAATCAGCGGAAAAAAGCACTAAGCAATGGTTAGTTTTTGTGAATAAGGATACTACTCCTAGTCATTTTCGACAATCAAATTCCAACACAAATCAGCGAGCAATGAGTGAAGTTTTTTCCCAGAATACCGATGTTCTGGAAGGAGCGGAAATCTGGTGTAATCTCTCCCTATGGTCATCTGACCCTGTGGGAGCTTGAAGGCCAAAATGATCTTTATGGTGATGAAAAAAGTGTATCTTAAGGGACATGTTGACGTTTAGCTTTTCCAGTGATGCTAGCATATGGCCGATTCTACGGGAAAGTAACCCAAGTAGTTTTTTTTTTATTTGACAAATTTTAAAAGCAATGGGGACTTTTGGGTTTCAGGAAATTTTAAAGCTGCTAGTAACATTAATGTCAGTCACGCCAAGGTGTTTTATATTAGATTTTTCGCTCTTTTCATCAAAGTTTTTCAAGCAGACAAGGTAAGGCCGGAAACACTCTAACAAAGAATATGATCAACATAAATTTTTGTTGTTGTTTATAATGGCCTTAATGGATTTTGGCGAGGATTCGTCCTCGGTTAGTAGTGTGTCAAATTATTTGCTTTTAATCAACTTTCGTATGTCGGGATCATTGTGGACCTCTAGAGTTAAAATTATATTCACTTAGTTATAAAGAACACTGACAAAATGTAAAATGTTTTTAACCTTCTTTTATTTTTGCTTCGCTAAGCCTTGGAAATACCTTTTACAGCGACTTTAATGCTTCGCCATCTCGATTTAAGGATTTGATAAAATTTTTGACTATGTCCAATTTTATATGTAGAGGTGGCAACAAAATTTGTTCGGCTGGAACAAGTGGTTTGTTTACAACATTCGCATAATATAGTTTGAAATCGGTCTGTGGCATCCAATCGCTCTTTTGGTACTGGTTTCCACGATATCGAGTGTCTCAATGGCAAAAGAAGCATATGTCTGTAATCCAGTAAGTAATGCAATGACCTTCAGGTATGCGCAAATTTTCCACTGGTGATGCGTATAGTTCACACAATCTAGAATCAATTTTATTCACTCATAAGTTCTCTTAGTGTTAGTACTTATGGCTATCAGTGCTGGATGCTGCGAATTGTCTATGTACAGCAATGCGGCCTTCAAACTTTTTTTCGAAGAGTCAATAAATAAACGTCATTGCTCCGGTTTATACTCGATGTTCATATACTCCATCAAACGAGGAATGTTTTTACAGAATGCAAAAGTGTTTTCGTCATTGAGTTCGAAAAATGCAAAAAGTTTCTCTTGCCTTTTCCGATAACCATATACTTTTACGTCCTTTGACAAGATGTTAACAGATCGAAGATTTTGTCGTAGGCGAATTGCCTGTCTTTGCGACAGTTTAAGTCATCGTATTTAAGCGAGTCTGCGATATTTCAACATGTTCGCAAGTTCTTTCGTCTTCAGATGGTTCATAGAGTGAGAGTGATGACTCAGGCATGGCGGCTAAAGTTGGTGGAATATATTCTTCAGTTGGACTGGGATATTTTGTTACCGGAATATTGTTTGAGTGGAGCAGAGGTGTTTGAGCAGACGGAACACATTTGTAAACTGCGTTGCTTTTTGTCAATTTGGCAAGTTTGTTTGCACAGGCGGAGCAGTTGTTAAAACTAAGGATTTGTGGATCCATCCAAATCATTGGTACTCCGGAATTAAGTTTTTCGCATAACCTTTTCGACCAATTTACTAAATTGGTATTGCAGGATGTGCAAATCTTATTTGGTGCCTAGTCGACGTTTCTTATTATGGAAAAATTAAAATATTGTTCAGAAATAGAGGCAGTTGCCACATACGTAGCTAAATGAATTCAAACGGATTGCACAGCTATTCATATTTGAAAATCAATCTCTGAAATTCAAACACTGCATTTACGTATGAACAAATTCAGCTTTAACAATATCATTTTGACGTGGTCCAAGTATTTGAGCAACAATTTTGTCCCTTGGAGGTAAATTAAAAAAAAATGTGTATGAAGGCGTGCAGAAAACTTAAAAACCTAATGACGGAGTTCGATTTCCTATACCCGAAATAGGGAGAAACCGTCCTATTTGTATCTTTTTTTACGGCTACAACAATGTAATTCTGTTCCTCCACTCGGTTCCAAAGATATCTGTTTTTTGTGCACTGACCATGAAAACCGGATAAGAAATGTAGATGTTATGGAGTACTGAGTAAAAATTGCTGGGTGCAAATTCGAGAAGACTCTGCCCAACACAAACAAAAATATTCAAGTGGAAAAGTTCATTTTTGGAACAAAAGCGTTATTGTGTGAAACACAGAAAGTTTAAATTTTTACTCACTGCTGGAGCGCTATAGATAACATCTACATTTCTCATCCGATTTCGATTGTCTTAGCCTCAAAATTTACAGCAATAATTTATTTTTTACATCGAATTTACTGAAAAAAATTTTTGTTATCAAAAATAATTAATTACAAATGTGTACTTTTTAAAAATTGTCAAAACTTTAATTTTTTTCAACTTTGGTCGCTAGTACCACTTATAATTTTGATATAAGTCTGCACGAGCTACATAATTTTGGAAAGGGCGCATCAATGAATTTCGAACTGTAGTTTGCTTACGTCGATTGGATGATTTTTTTCATGAGAGATTAAAGAATAGCTATGGAAAGTACAGAAAAACAGGTTTCTCAAAAAAATCTTGCAAATGCTTATTTGTTAAAAGAATGTGGGTATTATTATCGTGTTCAGCGACCAAAATTTAGCTTGGAAAACATTTTTTTGTGGTTCACGCGATTACCACAAAATTTTTAGAGCAGTGATATCAACGGGATTTTTCAGCAACTTAACTATTGCGTATCAACATTTTTTCTAAAAATTCTGATTAAAAAGTTTAAAATTTGGACTTACATGGTTTTTATTACATAATAAGCTATACTTTTATTAAAAGGATATAAAAATGAAATGGCGTTCGTTGGTCATCGCATCACGTGAAAACGGCTGAACCGATTTGTCTAATTTTTTGCTGTTACATGTACTGTGGCCCGAGTAGTGTTTGTAGGAAAAAAATTGCCGGTAGGTGGCGATGTGGTCGAGATATTTGTAAAAATCATATTTTTGGGTCGATTTGGATCAGTATGTGGGTTGGCTATATAAAGAAAAACGTTTCTGAAAAAAAAAAATAGACCCGGTAGGTGGCCCTGGATTCGAGATATTCCGAAAAATCGCATCTATGAACCGATTTAGTTCATATTTGAAACGGAGATTAATTAATGGATAAGAAGAATTTTGATTTAAGAATTTACTCGAGAGGTGGCGCTGAAGTCGAGATATTTCCAAAAGTCAGTGATTCGTAAACGAAAGTATTTTTCTAGCCAGACGATATCTCGCTTAATATTTTATCAAATTCAATGACTGAGACCTCATTTTGAAAAGGGGCAGCCCACGTACGTGCGAAAAATAGTCACGTTGTTAAAATTTGATAGTTTCTTAGGAAAAGTGTTTTTAAAAAGCTAAAAACATTGTACCTGGTCAACCCAGCTCCATATCTTTCATAATACTCCATAAAATTTAATGAGTGAAACACCATTTTGAAGTCCAGCTTCACCGCTTTAGGCAAAAATTCACTCTTTTAAATAGGGTTGCTACCTTTCTAAAATTTTAATGAGTAAAATATAATCTTAAATAAAGTATTGCAACGCGTTTAGCGATTAAAAGGTATTTAAATGCGCTTTTATCCAGGGATAATTATTTTGAAGAGGGTTGCCAATTACTTAAAAATTAAAATCTCTATATACGTAAAACAAAGCGTAACTCAAGACCGGGTCGGTCGTCCTATGTGAGTTGTAATAGACAAGTTTGTGTTTGGCTCTGACAAGGAAACTTTTTAGGGCGAGAAAATTGAAAATATTTATTTTACATATAGTTTTTGGATAGTATTTTTTATTTTTTTTTATTTTGATCATAATATTACAAAATTGTATCAATGCTAAAAACCATGTAGGTACGCAGGTTTGGTTAAGTTAGAGTGCGTTGTAAATTCTTTGTGGTTCTATTTACAGTTGCTGGATATGAAAAGGATGTAATGGAATTTTGATCAGAATACAAAATGAAAACATTTGGCGCTTACATTTCCTTTCCGGCTCATTTGCTTCGAAGATAGTTCGATTTCTTCTTCAGTGTTCGAAAACCATTATGCCGCCGATCTGATAATGAAACATTGTCGCAATATAGAAAAGATTGGCGATTAACCGTGCAAAGCAAACCCCTCAGCAACGCGTCCAAGTTCACGAACAGCTTCGAATGCATGCGTCGCGAATTCGTGCGGGAGCGCAATCGCCATCTGCATCGTAAAGTGAGAAGTGCCGTAAATCTCCGAATATATCGGTCCGCTGCTCTATTGATTATATCGAACTCCCGTTTATTACAAGTAGACCAATGGATGTGATTTGCCAATAATACAATGCATTAAAGCTTCATCCGGAGACACCAGGATTGAGGTTTACAGGGGT
>JAPVRG010244917.1:3392-14565 GCA_029783565.1 Rhagoletis cerasi
GTACATTCCATTGTGGAAACACGAATATCAACGTGTTCGCCTCGGAGAGGAGAAGGTTCTTAGCTACATTTTTAGATAGGGTTGCCACCTGTTTGAAAAGTCAAATTTAACAACGTCCAAACTGTACACCCGATTGGATAAACATTCATACCAACGCGTTTGTCTCGGAGAGGAGAAGGTTCTTAGCTATATTATAAATAGAGTATCCACCTGTCTGACAAGTCAAATTTAACAACGGCCAAACTGTACATCTAATTCGAGAAACATGCATACCACCGTGTTCGCCTCGGAGAGAAGAAGGTTCCTAGCTATATCTTAAATAAGGTTGCTACCTGTTTTAAAACTCAAATTGAATTAAATTATACACAAGTTATATGAAATATTAAAATATTGGTGTAGAACGGTTCATTACTGCGAGAAGAAGCCTTAGCTATATTCTAAAGAGGGTTTGCACCTGTTTGAAATGTCAAATTTCATTATATTATACACAAGTTATATGAAATATTAAAATACGGGTGTCCAACGATTCGACGAGAAGGTTCTTAGCTATATTGTTAAGAGAGTTGCTTCCTCTTTGAAAAGTCAAATTTAATTAAATTATACACAAGTTATATGAAATATGAAAATATGGGTGTAAAACGAAAGAGTATTAAGAAATATTTAGTTTGAACATATCAAACGAGAACTGTGGGAAATATTTCGCGAGGGCTTCAGTGAAGACATTCTAAGACAAGTACGCGTAACCGATCCAGATCAGTAATATTCGGGTGATATTTTCAATGGAGCTCTAATATTGATTGAGGGCTTATGCATGGCAATCAAGAACAAAGGCATTTGCTAACTCAGTGTCAGCATCGACACGAGATAGAAGGCAAAAAGAGCTTTAGTGATGGATCAGAAAGAACAAATACTTTTACGAAAAATAGATCCGCCAGATGGCGCTAGAGTCGAGTTATTCAGAAAATCAGTATTTATGGTCCGATTTTGATGAAATTAGAAAGGTATGCTGAAATCTCTTTACAAAAATATAAATTAAAAACGTATACTGCATAAGTGTTCTATACGGTTTTAACTATATAAAAAACATAGGCGCTTAGTCATAGTCGAGATAAAGTTGACAGACATCTCATTGAAAAATATGTCAAAAAACTGCTACTAACTTTAGAGTAGAGTTTATCTTAACTGTGGCTACGAGACATTGTAGTTCATCAAAGCTGCAGTTTCAACTGCAAGTAGTAAGCTACGTGGGGTGAAACCCGCGGGCAAAAGCTAGTATTATTATATTATTCAGTGCTCCCGCAAATTTGTGTTCCTTATACTAAAAAATTGAAATACATAAGTTAATTTAAAAAAATTATAAAATTTAGAGGTCGCTCAAGTCCATTTTAATTTTGCTTAAAATTACTCGTCCCTCAATTCGTGCGCACGCGAAATTCCTCTGAAAATTTAAGTTTTGTAAGATCTTATAAAATGCTTTCGAGGCCTCTGAATATACTAGGATAGGTATTTTTTGATTTTATATCAATAATGATGTGTATAGCCATAACCTTAGCGAACAAAATGAGTCATCGCAGAGGATTTAACGTTTATTACTTCTCGAGATATCAGCAAATTATTGAACCTGAATCTAAATGCGTTGCTGTAAAAAATTAAAAAAAATTAACAATTTTTCTAAGAAATAATCAAATTTGAAAGTGCAATTTCCGGTTTTTTCTCGTTTTTTTATTATTTATTCGTATTATCTAAAAAGGTAAGAGCCGGATCGAAAAAGTAACTTTTTTAGTATATTCAGCGGCCTTGAAAGCATATTATGATCTTACAAAACTTAAGTTTTCAGCGGAATTTCGCGTGCGCACGGATTGAAGGACGAGCAATTTTAAGCAAAATAAAAATGGACTTGAGCGACCTCTAAATTGTATTATTTTTTTAAATCAAGTTATGTACTTTCAGTAGACTTCAAAGAAATAAGAGATGGTTTTAATTATTTCGACTTAAACGGATTGATTTTATTAAGCCCATTATTATTAACTTATTTAAAATCAATATGTAAAATTTTAACGTTTTTAATAAAGTTTAAGATTTGCTTCTTTTTTTTGTTGGTGTTTGCTGAATTTTTTTTTTAAATTTTGACAAAAAATAGTTTTACATCATTTTCTCATCGCAGAAAAGTAGAGGGAATGTTACTAGATGTATTTCCTTTTTCGGCCTGTGGAAGAGATATTTCTAAAAATCGTCCTCACCCCCACTCTTCGGGAAGAGGAAAACAACTCACACTGCGCTTGGTATTTATGTATATACACTCCAAAAAAAATTAATAATTCATTACATTATTCTAAGCAGAATTATATACGAAAAAGTTAATTTTTTCTCGTAATAATTTTTTTAATTTTACCGATTTATCATAGTGAATTATTACCTGATCTAGCAACAGTATAATTGCTCGTTCTACAGATTCGGTGAAAGAAAAAATGTCAACTCAGAAAGTTAAAACAGACGATAAAAGAAATGAGCATACAAACACACATATGTATATAACTATTACTTATCTGGAGAGTTGCCGTCGAAGCTAAGTAATGTTACTAATTTGCATATTGCAGAAACCCTCTAAGGTCTCTAAGAAACCCAAACCAAGACCAAAGCCAAGGCCAACCACTGCTCCTACAACAACGACCGATATACCAACCACCACCAGCAATGAAACTGGGGAATTGGAGATTTTAGAACCCAAGCCAGAGGTCATTAGCCCAACAGACGGAAATCAAATGCCCGACATTGACTGTACGAATAAGGACTTTATACCGCATGCAGACTGTCGAAAGGTAAGAGATCAGACTAGTGATGCTTTAAACACAAATTAAATGTATGCGAACATTTAAGTATTTAGTTTGCTAATTGAATAATTTTACTCGTTTATTTACAGTACTATCGCTGCGTACATGGCGAGCCAGTCGAATTTGAATGCAAGGAGGGCACAGCTTTCCACACGATTTTGAATGTCTGCGATTGGATTGAGAACAGTGATCGTTATTATTGCACCAAAACGAAGAAAAAGACATTGAACAACGAGACAAAATAATTTTTGAGTTATTTAATGGAATCAAACACATGAAAGTATTTACTTAGTAGTTTATTAAAATATTTAGAAGATAAGAATGCGAATATATGTTTCTCCTAATTAAGTCTATCGAGTGTATGGTTTTATATGATTTTTTATAATAAATATTAAACATTTAATCAAAGTGTATTATTGTAGCAAAATACTTCACTTTCTTAATATTTAACAACAATCCCGATCAACGGAAAATTTATTTTAGTAAAGTTGATTTTCTTATAGTTTTGTGTTTGTGCCTCCAATGGGTTTTTATAATTCATCGCACTCGTAAAACCTTGAGTTTTTGAACATTTGAATCTTTAAGCTCTTGAAATGGTACATTGGCTTTTAATTTTGTCTCTTACTCATTCTTGTGTGAGTCAATGCAAAAGACAAACTGCCAAGAATTCTCCACAACCTACACGTTTTCACTGAATTTTCATTCATGCGTTTCCCGCAGCAGCAGCAGCAGCCCAATGCCGCGGCCACGTCTAGGTGAATAGTGCAATTTTCTAGCTTAGTTTATGCTTCTGACTATGTATGTAGTTCTAGCATTAAGAAAGCAATCACATATAAATAAACATGCGCAAACAGATTAAGAAGATTAGCATCTTTTAGAAAACTAGAGTTTGCTACTAGGCCGGAACAGACTAAGCAGCGAATGTTAAGGGAATGGTAAAAAAAAATTTAGTTGAATAAAAAAAAAATTGGATTTGGAAATGACACATGTACATATTTCCACGACGACATGGCAACAAAGCAAACTTATACTCAGCATTCAACGGCCCTTTGACGCATAAAAATTGTTCTCTTCTTAGGCAGATAAAACCGAAGTGCATTTGGCGTGCTTGCGGCATAAAATTTAATAAAATGTGGCATTCAACACATCGCTGGCACCGCTTGCATACGAGTACACGGGCACGCAAATCTGCATTCGGATAGTATAATTTTTCTTTTGCCATTGGATCTTAATGTTTGCACACTTTCTCTTTAGCAATGTTCTTACTTTTTTCGGCTCTGTGTCTTTTTCACCTACAGAAAACAGATATGTACTTGTGCATTATTTTCAGTTTCTCTTTCTGTTTTTCGCGAAGGAAGTAGTGAGTGCTTTTCTTTTAATTATTTGCCTGCATAATTTTTCTTCCATTCTGCAGCCGCACGTCAAATCATTCAAAGTGGTTGAGTAGCAAAAAAAAAAATTAAAACTTTTAAATAACATTTGCGAGTGAGAGCGGGCAACATTTTAAATTTAAAATCTTGAGCAGAAATCACTTGTCTTATGCACTCAACAAACATTTCCTGTACGATGAGATGTCGTCAACGGCGTTGATTTTACGAGCATATTTTTTAATTCTAGTATATATGTATGTATGTCTATAGTCAATGTAAACTGTAAATGGTATATCATAAAGCATAAATTATAAACTGTAAGTCCTAAATAATAAATCGTAAATCATAAATTATAAATCATAGATCATAAATCATAAATCCTCTGCTGTAAGTCCCAAATCATAAATCAGTAATCATAAATCATAAATCATAAATCATAAAATAAATCACAAATCATATATCATAAATCATAAATCATAAATCATAAATCATAAATCATAAATCATAAATCACAAATCACAGATCATAATTCATACATTATGAATCATAAATCTTAAATTATAAATCATGAATCATAAATCGTAAATTATAAATCATAAACCATAAATCATAAATTATAAATTATAAATCATAAGTCACAAATCATAAATCACAAATCTTAAATTATAAATCAGAAATCATAAATCGTAAATGATAAACCATAAATCACCAGTTATAAATCATAAATCATTAATCACAAATCGTAAATCATAAATCATAAATTGTAAATCATAAATTATAAATCATAAATCATAGATCAGAAATCAGAAATCATTAATCATAAGTCACAAATCATAAATCACAAATCATTAATCATTAATCGTTTATCATTAATCATAAATCATAAATCAAAAATCATTAATCATCAATCATTAATCATTAGTCATAAATCATAAATCAAAAATTAAAAGTCATTAATCATTAATTATTAATCATAAATCATAAATCGCATACAACTAAAAACTGTAGTAAAATTAAAGTATCAGCAAATTTATTTCACTGCCTGCCATAGTGCTTCTCTATTATTCCCTCGCTCGCTTAGCCGCACAGCACCCTTGTCTTCTCGCGTTTTAGCTCCCAGAATATTTTCTGCGGACTGTCTTTACTTGAGTGAACTGCAATCGCACAACCGTTGTGATGCCAGTGCTAAGGCACCAGGCGAAAGCAAAATGAGTTTCCACTCAAAATTTCACGAAAATTTTGTCAGTGAAAAATTATTTGGACTTTCGATATGAAAATATCAAAAATTTTCGCGGTCACAAGGTAAAAGTGTGAGATCTCCTTGCTATGTTACGAATTGGTTTTGGACCGGGAGAGATCGACCGACTCGTATAATCGTACTCGTATTAAAATATATATATTTTTCTGAAATAAAATTTTTTGTACATAGCAAATTTCATAATTTTTTTTTTAATTTTTACTGTGCATATTTAAAGTTTGACGATTGGCGAAGCAAAACATTAATCTAATATATTGCTTAAAAAAAACGTTGATTAGCTGGCATTCGTTGAAAGGGACGCAAAGGATTACCCAAGCAACGGATGTCCTGCTAAGCGATAAAATAATTGAAAAATATTAAAACCAAATATCTTAGTGCTATTCGGGCGCAGAAATATTTTTACGAAACGAATTTTTAAACGAAAACGAGCGAACGACGTGAAACGGCTGCAGATGAACGATTTTAAATTTGTGCTTTGTGTGGCGATTTTTTTTTAGTTTTTGATCTTTCAACTTTAAAACAGTTTTGCTGTATTTTAGTTTGACAAATAAAATTTTTTGAATTTTTTTGCAGTGCATTTCACGAAATATAAATTAAAGTTTTATATTAATGCAGAATACGAGGGCGCAGTACAAAAAAATATTTTCAACATAACATATTTGAATAGTGAAAAATCGTAATTTATGAAGTGGCTTAAGTACTAACGAAATTAACAACAACTGGAGAGGAATACTGAGCAAGAAGGAATTTTCGGTTTATCATGGGGCGGTTTACATTTTTGGTCCTAATAGGACTAATCCTGTCGGCCGTCTCATTCAATGGTAGGTGATCGCCTCGATTTCGATATTTGCCCATTTGCTTTTGTTTTTATTGCTCGACTGTGGTTATTGTTGTTGTTGCATGTACAAAGGACATTAAGGACTGTGCTAAGCAAACTCAAAAAATCAAAGTAATTATTGATTTTCACAATACACAAAAAATTGTGATATTCAAAGAAGAACACATTTTTTTCGCCTCGAGAGTGCAGTGAAAAATATTGAAAAAAATCCGCAAAGTCCAACAGAAAAAATTATATAATATTTCAATGTAGGCAAAGGCCAACACACAAAATTGTGTCGCTGTCGCTGAAATTGTATGCCTTCAACGAGCAACACCCTAGCCAAAAGCAACAACAAAACGCGCTTGGCTGTGTACGTCCGACGTACTGCCAACCGCCGAAACGCCCTCGTCCATCAACACTGTCGCTACCACCGTCAGCACTCATACAACGAACACAAAGACAACACAAAGACAACACAACAACAGCAATTATAATGATATACCAGCAACAACAACGCAGAGTGAAAGTAGTCATAGCAATTTCTTATGTAATTTTTTTTTTGCGTTTTGTTGTTGCTGTTGGTGTCGTTTTTAAATATGTTTGAAAATATAATATTTTTAAAATATTTTCGATCGGAACGGGCTTTCGTATCGCGATTACGCGCTCGCATTTAACTCTGCTGTTCGTTTTTCGTTGGCTGGCGTCTTTCTTCGGCGGGTCTGAGTGTATCTGCTGGCGTTCTTCAACTGCTTCGAGTGTAACTGATGAATAGGTAGACCAAAGATAAGAGACTGATATTGGTCAAGTTGAGTTTTTTGCATTCGCACTTCGCACAGATGATTTTCGTGCGAAAGCCGAAAACGGTTTTCGAAAACTCAAAAGTACAAAAAAAAAATGAAAGCGGAATTTGAAAAGCAAAGAGAAACGCTGAATGAAAGCATGAAATTAGCAGTGAGGCGACAACGGGCGACAACACGTACTCATGAATAGCAGGTGCCAGCGTTAAAGGCCAGCAGCGTGATATTTAAAAGATAGTGCAGAAAACTTCCAGCATGCGTCGCGGCCCGCGCTGCGTAGATCATTTGTAATCATTTAATTTTAGCTGCGGTGAAAAAGCAACAAGAAAAAACACTTTCTTTAGACGCATATACGCATATGTACGTATGTATATGTATGTTTGTATATACGTAGACTTATTATGGCCTTCTAACGAAAAATTAAACAAAAATGCATTGTTTAAAACAATTTAAAAAGTCTTAAAAGTGGCAATGAAACGTTTCTAAGTGTCCTTGAGTACCAAACTAGTTCTCGCGTTAGGAAACCGTTCGCTGTGAAATAAATGCGCCAACGTGCAAATTTCAAAAACATACACAACTTGTTTCAATAGATAAAAACATTAATTTTTATAGCTATCATAAAATTTGCGTGCAAATTAGGTTGGGTTGAAGTGGCTGCCGGTGGGCACACCAGCACACTTAGGCCCTTACTCGGGCCCGTTGTGATACCACAAATTATCGGCTCAAACCTATCCCCCCTCTTCTATACAAACCGCTGTGTGTAGTTGACAATTTTGAGCAGTTCTCCAAAGGTTCCAGCACCCATGAACATCAACCTATTTCTGCCGATTGTGGGGCATTCGCAAATTAGGTGCCTTACTGATTCGTCTCTGTAGTTCCTGCAGAAGTCATTGAACGGCAACCCGAATCTTTCCGCGTGCCTTCCTAGGGTGATATGACCAGTTAACAGAGCCATAGCGAAGGAGATGTCTCCTCTGCACAGCATAAGGCCACATGAGTTTTGTCATCTTGCAGGTTTCAAGTTGTGTCCACATTGCGCTTTCTTCTGCCAAATTTTTTTATGCTGAGCTTGCAGGCAGCGGGCGGCATGTCCAAACTCTTCCATTACGGCGAAAGTGGAAGGGAAGTGTCCTTTCTTGCAAGCTCGTCTACCTTCTCATTACCTGGTATAGGTCTATGTCCCTGCACCCGTACCATCGATCTGCGGCACCCCACTACAATTTCCAAGCTACATGTGACAGAATAAAGAGCTTTAGAGCTTTTAGCGCCGTCTGCGAAAATAAAGCTACTGTTTCAACCGATTGCTATTGTTACTAAACATTCGGAAGCAGAAGTTCGGCTTGGAAGACGCTACAATGATCCGGTAGGCAGAATGGCCTTTGTACTCCTAATTGTTCCGACTACACTACCCCTCCGACTTTGTTTTCCATTTTGGATCCGTCAGTGTAGAAATTAATATAATCCGTGGGTTCCGGAAAATCATGGGTCCATTGATCCCTGCTAGGAACTTCTACTTTATGCTCTTTGTCCAAGGTTTTTGTCGGCACGCAATAGTTCGTTACTTCCAGCAAGTTAAGCCCTTACGGAATCAAGGTATGGCCATAGTAATTCGCTGCATTTTGTTTCCCCATAATATCTGTGGGCAGTATGTTTAGTATCGCATTCATTGTTTCCGTGGGCATAGGGCGTAGGGCCCACTGATCCACAAAATGCAAACTTTTTATTTCTCTTGGAATTTTTAAGCAAAAACACTCTTGTTTCCCCGGTTTAATGAGGCAAGACTGTCTGCTTTTGGGGGAAGTTCATTCGGCGATCTCAAAGATTCAAAGCAGAAAATTTCTTTAGAAACTAATCAATACATGTCCTTAAATCATCGCGATCTTCCCACGGTACCTAAGATGCACAGGTCTTCGGAGAAATGGTTCGCCAGAAATCTGAAGTACTTTCTTCGTAGTTAGAGACTGCAGCACAAGTAATACTTAAGGGATTCTACCTTTGCATTGTCTTTACAACTTCAACAGAAATCGATATACGTGGTTCCGCACCTCACAGCCATGTGGCCAATAGGACAGTATTCTCGTAAGAAGCTTTAAGTTCTGGTTGTCGAGCGATGTCCCGATAATATGAATAGTTTAGTCAACCTGCTAATAGTAGCTTCTCCATCCCACTTTCTTTAAGAGCGGTAGTATCAATGAGGGTTGTACGCCTGGACTCAGTTCCCCATGCCTTGTAGCCAGAAAGGAATATAATGCTATATCTAAGGTATTCTAGGAATTTATTAGTGTATGTCATGTGGTAATTCCAAGCTCTTAACCTTTCTTTGATTTCAATTCGCCACGAGTCACCATCATCTTTCAGTATTAAAATTTAATATGCTTTATTTAGTCCAAAAGGGTAAGATATAAAAGGTATGCGAAAAATGTTGGTAGGCATTTTACTACTACTACTTAATGGTCACACATATTTTGAAAAAGACGTTGCCACTGTCAGCCATAACTTTGCTAAAAATTAGTTTGGAATATCTCAACAAAAAGATCAGCCACAATTTCACTTAGCGTAGTTTTGGGACTATGGGCCTTTATCTAACATCCAATACAAACGTATTGGCAATGTGGTATGAGTTACAGCCATTCAAACTTCAAACGCAAGTCGGGTAGGGTAAGCGTGGTTCAAGGGGCGTGAAATTTTAGGACAGTTCTTTTTGCACCCAAACTCAACTTTTTGGCGGGTGATACTTGAGATTTTTTGAAAATGAAAAATAAGGGACACCCTAATCTTTATATTTACTATAATCAAATCGTTCAGATGCCGTGGCGTATGAGTAACTTTTACTGAGTTTTTATTTTGCCTCAACCATGCGGAGAAGTCGTCATGCCATGCATGGCTGGCATGGGCCGAAATCTAAAAACTTTCCACAGTTTCTATCTCCTTTTAGAATCTTCACTTTTAATTTGAACCAAATGCACAAGACTTTCTGAACTTGGTCAGAGGAATTTGTGTTCTATGCATTTGATTATGGTCATATCATTGAACAACTCATACCACTCCGTTGTTATTCTTCTCTTGACTTAACAAAGCTTAAACAAAGTCGGTGCTATGTGTATGAGATTATCACACAGATGAAAATAAGGAGGATTATGAGTATATTCCTAGAAAACTGTACATTCTCGTATCATTGATTTTGAATCCGTCATCTCAATGTTCACTGACCAAAAAGCCCATATAAGAATGTGACGATATTTTATTCTAATTACAGGTATATTCTGAACGTGACACAGTGTGTCGTGTGGAACAAACTAGGTGGACAAAATTCATTCCGCGATTTCTAGAAAACGGTAACTTATTAGCATAGAGGGTATCCCCAAAGCCTTGACTGAAAAGTTTTTTATGTCCCTCATTCTACTGTAGGGCTTGACAGTGTTCAGAAACTTATTTATAATCCCAGTGAAACTCAAAAATTTTCTTGTCAATTTTCTACACTTTTTAAAAAACCTCTAATTCTGGAAGTGTGCGACTTTGTGTAAATTTTTAGTAAGAGAGCATATTTCCAGTGGTATTCATTGCAACTTCTCTACCAAGAAAACGGTGGATTATTTCTGATATCGTGCAAATAGGATTTGCAAATATGAAAAAAATTATACATCGACAAATGGTTGGATACGATCATTTTTGATTTGCATGAATTTTGGTCAGAGCTTTTATTTTATCATATAACAAAGCTCTGCCAAAAAAACTAAATTTGTTTTTCGAAAGTTATGCAAATTGAAAATTTCACAATTTCCGGTATTTTGCAAGTTTATTTTTGAATATCTCAAAAATTATTAATGTTTCAAAAATTGTTCGTTTTAAAGATGAAGTTTGGGGGCTATAAAAATTATATATAAAAAAATTTGAAAAATAAAAAAAAATTCAGAATTTTAAAATTCCGAAAATCGTAATAGCAAGAACTTTTATAAATTTTTGCACAATTTTTTTTATACAATACCTCTAACTAATTTTAAATCTTCAAAAAAGTGTTTTTTGTTTTTTTTTTTTTAAGATATGAATTTTTGATCTTTCAAAAAGAAAATTTTTTTTTTGCCAACTCCGAACAAAAA
>JAPVRG010244938.1:692-13116 GCA_029783565.1 Rhagoletis cerasi
GGGGGTAGAAGAGTCGTTGCATACGCCGACGACATTGCTATCGCCTTCAAGGGAAAGTTCCCGCAAACGCTATGTGAGCTGATGCAGCAAGTGCTTCGGCATGTATCTAGATGGTCCACCCGCTGTGGCCTGAGGGTCAGCTCAAGCAAAATTGAGCTCGTCCTCTTTACGAGAAGGTATAAAATGCCTTCGGTTACTCCACCGGAGCTAAACGGCATCCGGTTAAGTCTCGCTACAAAAGCCAAATTTCTAGGTGTTATTTTAGATAAGAAGTTGAACTGGAAGGAAAATATAGTTCAGCGTTATGAGAAGGATTCTGTAGCCCTCTATACTTGCAAAAGAGCCATAGGCAAGAGATGGGGCCTTAGTCCCCGGATTTGTCGCTGGATATTCATAGCAGTCGTTAGAACAATCCTCATGTATGGAGTGATTGTATGGTGGCCTGCATTAGATAAAGAAGTCAACCTCAGGCTTCTCACAGAGGTGCAAAGATCCAGTATGATCTGCATAAGAGGAACGCTCAGAACCACGCCAAATGATGCTCTGAACATTATTTTAAATTTTCTGCCACTGGATTTGGCAGGACAGCAGATGGCAGCGCTCGCTGCTCTTCGTTTAAGAGAGGCATCCCAATGGCAACCTGAAACCCAGGGGCACTCTTGAAGACGAAAACAGCTGATCTTCACGCGTGAAGTGAAATGCCCATCGCCGCTTCACACAGACACGAGCACGGCGAGAGCATTCAGTCGGTGTTGAATATTCATGCGGTGAGGTTGTGTTCGCGCTTGCCTACATACTTCGTTAAAAAAGCATTTTCATAAAAGCGCGAGCATGACCCCACTCGTCGAACGTTCAACACCAACTGAATACTCTCTCCGTTTCGGTTATACTCTCACCATACGCAAATGTAATTGTGTGCGTTCGCCCATCAAGCTCTGAACACTTCGAACCCGACATTACCACACTACACGACATTAAGGTTGTAACTACATAATCTAAACGCTTTGTCGACGGCGCCTTGGTTTTTTAGAACGCAGCAGCGACATCATGAATTTGTATGAATTTGACATAAAAGAAGAGGAAGAACCTTATCTGTCGCTCGACAAATAGAAATAGATCTAATCCGGCCACAGCTACATTGTTAGCTAGTCGCGGTGTTGCCGTACCGTCGCCAAAATAATTATCTACATAAGAATAAGCGCAAAAATAATTTGACAGCTGTGGTCCGTAGCTCGTCGTTTTCGATGTGGTCAAGCTATCACTGGTCTAAACATTTATGTTTTTTTTTTTTTTTTTTGTACGAGGAGGAAGCATCGAAAGCCTATACCAGTCAGTGTGGGACTTTAACCCGAACTTAACCTCCTACTGTCCAAGTACCGATCCCCCCGGTACCACCGTCAAGTATTTCGTCGGGAGGGGGTTTGAGCACTAGGCTCGCACGTTCATTTCAGTCGGCTGTACTCAGTCCTGGGCTACTCCTGTTAAGGGTTGCCACGACTTGTTTAACATTAAAGACCTTTTTGAAAGCCCTTTTTGACACTATTTATTTACATATGTCTTAGATACAGAAAAAACTTACCATTTATCTCCTATGAATAGTTATAACGAACTGAGAAATTTGGCATGCCTTCTAGCTGCATTTTGTCGTGGGTCTTGCGATTGAGCAGAGCGCCTTTGCGGTTGGAACGGCCTAGGTTCCAATCCGCGCCTACGCTTCTTGTGTACGAAGTTCGGCGCCGCACCTCTTTGGCGGCTGGAACGGCCTAGGTTCCAGTCCGCACTTACGCTTCGAGTACAATGATTTCGAGGCCGCACAGGCCGTTCCAGTCCGCGCCTTCGCTGTACTTCGCGTCTTTGCATTACTTCGTGCTTATCGGATTTAAGAGGCGGTCTGAAGTTTCCAGGCCGCCGCACTCATTTGCCGGTTGGAACGACCTAGGTTCCAATCCGAACCTCACCTGATTTTCGGGTGAACGAATATCAAAGCCGCACTGCCTTGGCGGCTGGAACGGCCTAGGTTCCAGTCCGCGCTTACACTTTGGCTGGCGAACTCCAAGATTTGGTTTCAATCCGCGGTTACGATCCGGGTTCCCCAGTGATTAACTGGTGATACGCCGCTGTCTCTCCAGGCTCCTCAGTTGCTTCAGGATTGAGGATAGTGTGTCACTAGTTGTTGCCCATTCACTGGCACCTTTCATCCTAAAGTCGACTACTGATTGCGGTGTAAACACCTCTCCAACGGCTAGTCTCAATTGGTTCATCTGCCGATGAAATCGAGGGCACTAAAAAAATACGTTGTGGACGTCTTCTTCCACGCCACTTCCGCAGTAGTCACAGTACGGGTCGGGCTCGTGCTTGAATTTAAACAAGTATGCTTTAAATCAGCCATGCCTGCTCAAGAACTGGCTCAGATAAAAAACTATTTCACCATGCGTTCTATTAATCCAGGATATCAGGTTTGGTATGCAACGATAAGTCCAACGACCCTTAGTCGTGCTATTCCACTTATTTTGCCACTCTGCAATGCTGCTTTCCCGAGCTCGACGTCGATCTATTTCCGTTAGGGCATGTGGGGTGGATGAGAGGAGCGTCGATTCTCTTGCCAGTATATCTACGGGTATCATACTGACGATTACGAAATCTGCTTCATCCGAAACGGTTCTGAAGGCGCTGCAAACTTAGAGCGCACACAAACGGTATGTTGAGTTGACTCCGCGGAAGTATGCTGAGCACTGTGCCGCGTTTGACCAAATCGGTGCCGCATACAGTATTTGGCTTTTAACCACACTAGCTAAGAGTAGACGCCTACGCTGTTTCGGTCGCCGCGTGTTAAGCATTATTCGCGATAGTCCCGTGGTCGTTGCGGCTGCTTTCTCTCTCACATAGCTCAGGTGGGCGCTGAATGTAAGACGCTTGTCTAGTATTACCCCCAAGTATTTAACTGCTGGTTTCGTCGGGATGATGCGATCGCCAATTTTCAGCACTACCTCCTCTAGCTTCTTACGACTCGAGATGAGTATTGCCTCTGTTTTTTGCTCGGCTAGTTTGAGCCCGAAGCTATTTAGCCAGTTTCTAATAACGACGACTGATGAGGCTACTTTTTCGCATATGAGATCAAGCGACGTACGTAAATGCACAAGTTTGGATGTACATACATATTTTGTACACATGCATGTATGGTTGCGCGCACTGTGCAACCAGCATTCAAATCATTACACAACACCCGAAAACTTGTTGCGCGATCTCTTGCATGCGTCTTCGTTATTTATATGAGCGTTTGCTCAAATATTGGTTGGATGCCTGTTACAGTAATGCAATCATCCGGTTTTCTTGGCATTTACATATGTATGAGCAAAGAGTACAAGTAAGTAATAATAAAGTTAACGCAAACACTGACTATACCTGGACAGTGGAGTGTAGTGTCTTTTGATCACATAAAAATCTATATTGCACATTTATGGCAGTTTTAGATGATTCTACTATAAACAATTTGTTTATATAGATCGGTTTGGAGATGCATACATGTATTTCATCATACGATATTGGGAGCATAAGAAAAATTTGTAAATAGATTCGGTCATGATAGATCACTATATACTCTATTCGCAAACCTGGGGATTTCTCGCCGAAGGGCATTTATTGGCTTTATGAAATTTTTATTGTATAATTGTAAAATTAGACAGCACCAGATGCTTAAGTAGTTAGAGACTATGGAACTGCCTCCGCTTAAATCAGTCGATTTAGCAAGCAAAGCTGCCAAAGCAACTGGACCCACGAACGGATGACTCAAAGTTGAATACTTATGTATATATTTAATACCCACGAAGTAATGGACCAGGTGGAGAAGGACTTGGCTTCACTTGGCATTTCCAATTGGCGTCAGTTGGCACAGAAGAGAAATGACTGGCGTGCTGTTTTGGACTCGGCCAAAATCGCTTAGGCGGTTACAGCGCCAATAAAGAAGAAGAAGAATGGAACATTAACATATCGACCCCTCAGCGCGAAATTTTCGTATCGTCGGTGTTCTGATAGAGAGGTGGCAGGAAATGTCCTTGCTTCGCTGAAGGTAAGCACAAAAAGTACGTTTTTGAAGTACATATCTATCAAATTTAGAAATTTCGGCGAATATGCAAAATGTTACATAATTACATCTAACGGCAAATATTTTATACTCGATTAAATTCTATCTACTCAAACATTTACATACATATACCTAATGCAAAACCAGATTGTGCTCAGTTTCCAATTTGACATTTCTGACTTCGACAGATTTACACGTACATTAGGTAAAAAAAAATTATTACACGGTTAGAAATTTTGGCTTAAAATTTAAACTTTTTTGGTCTGTATATAGAACACGACCGAAAAAAATACTAAAGTTTAAACTTTGAAAAACGCAAACATCCTTTAGTCCTTTGAGGTTTAAATTTTAGTCCAGAGTGTGACTATTTTTTAAGTGTAATATGTAGAAGCAGTAGCCTTCACGCGACGCCACAGCCGACAATTGTGAGAAAAGCAATTATTTGCATTTTAGTTTTGGCTCTGGCATTTCAAAGGCAGATGTCGCTGATCGCATAAGTTGTTCGAAATTGTCGAATTTAAGACCAAGAAAATCTCAGAATTAATACTTGAAAAGGCCAAATATTATTTTTAATCCAAAAGAGGTTTCATATTCATACTTTTGGATTTTAAATGTGATTGTTAGAGCAAAGAAAACCTAAAATTTACACCTTTGGAGAATTAATTTTTCTTTAGTATAGTGAAAGTTTAAAACTTATACCTTGAAAATGAACTTTTTGCAGTAAACTTCATAAAATTTTAAATTATAACCTTAAAAGTCTAAAATTTGCTTTAAACCGAAATAAGGTATTCCAATATTTCTAACAGTGTAGCTTATTTTCGCATTTTAAAAACAGCCAAACCGTGTGGTTTTCATAAGATATGATTTTTTTTAAACTCTATTTTAAAGACTTATAAAAACATCATTTGACAAGAATGAATATCTGTCATACTTTTCTCATTACATCAAAACAACTTTGACCCTATTCTTTTGCAGGTTAAATATGTGCAAGGTATGACTTTGCTTTGGAAATTCAATTTGCTATTAACAGATCTGTTCTGCACGTTACCGAAGATTTTGTAACTGGAAAATTTTATTACCAAAAATATTACCAGTTCTTGTCACCGCGATTCTAGCAACGTTGGCAATGCAGTTAATATATTCAGCAATTCAGCTATGAAGAATTGTGGAAATTCTGGCATTGCATATTTCACGAGAAGACTGTTGGTAGAGCACTAGCGGGACCAACTAAAGCGTAGCCTGTGTGAAATGAACTAGCTAGCGAACGAAGCTATTCCCCAAACCTTCATGCAATTCTTTTTTCAAAAATGTACTAAGTATAAAAGAATTATTTATTACTTGGTATTCTGTTTTCACATATGTGATGTCATTAGAAGAAAACCTGCTAAGGACATGAATATATCGAAATTATCGCACCATGAGAATCTTTGAAATCAGCTTCCACTAAATAAGAAATATAATTTTAAGTAATATTTTTTTTAGTGTTAAGTATTGTTATATTGAGCACTGGAGAAGAATTGGACACGGAAATTGAGATGTTGAAGCAAACATTAGAAAACAACTAGAGACCCAACAGATTGACGTTTTGCCTGATAAATAAATAAGTCTGACATGAATTGAAATACGAATTTGAAATTTCAATTCCAGGAACAATATGAACTCAATTATGAGAAATCAGGTGGGAACTACTACAACAAATGAAAGTAGAGTAGAATACATATTTAGCGCTTTACTTATTAAGATACAACAAATTTCACTTAAGGATCAACTATTTTGTTTTATCGTCCGTTTATTATTATTACTTTTTTAGCATAACCTAACAGATCCGGTTACCTATGCCCTTTTTCATGACCATTCATAAATAAATTTATGATGCTGAAAAAATGTATGTAACACTTAAATTACTTTGATGTCCTCCATGGAAGTAATCGAACAGCATTATCGTTGCTTTGTCATACTATGGAATTCATACATACGAGTGAATATACAAGATACCCAGCAAACACCAGAAAAAAAATAGTATCCAAACAATACCGAATTTCATTGAATTTGCTTGGAAAAAATTATGATAAAAAAATTTAAAAAATGTGATCAAAAATTCAAATTATTTTATTGAAACCGGTTTGAGAACCACGTTGGAAAACACGTTTTCTCTCATATTGGGAAACATAATTTTTTCTATACAAAAAAAAGACATATTTCATAATAAAAGAGCACCCAAATAGGGGATTTGGGGACTTACTCGAGCGCGGCAGATTAGCATATGGGATCCCCATTGCTGAGTACCTCCACCAAACATAAGTCCTCTATGTAGGGCAGCGCGCTTAGGGCAGCCGGTCAGAATAGTAAGCAATAAATTTACAGTCGCCAGGTATGAGGCGTTGAAAATATCGCATCTTAATTATCGGACGTTTTGAGCAGGAAGCAAGAATAACTTCATCATTCATCCAATCTCGACCGTTGTTTCACAACTTAATACCTACCTACCGCGACATTCTCAAAAATTGCGTATTCTTAACTTGGAAAACAGTTAGTTTCCAACTTGTTATCCAACAAACAAAATACTTTATTAAATTGAATAGGTGAAAAAAATATTTTATTGTTTATTCAATAAATATACTTTGATTTTTCTATCGTAATGTTCTTCAAGCAAATTCAGTAGATAACAATTCCAAAGGGAATTATGAATTTCTCCAAGGTGATTACGGCCACTCCAAAAGTACCACGAAAATTACCCCAAGTTTTTTAAATAGGTATGTAATAGTAAAGTTCTTATTATAATCCTTACGTTTGAATACAAATATTTTACAAATTAAAAAATCATTTCTTCTAAACTACAATAGGTAGTGATATGAAATTTGGCCCGCTTGTAGATAAATATTTACACTTCATTATACAAAAACATATTTGTTAAAAATAATTGTTTTTGCAATAATTTTATTTTCTGACACTATTTTTTATTTGTGTTATTCACGATACTATCTAAAGGAAATTTTCCCCTTCATTGGTTTCGAAAATATTCTTATTTTTGTTACGCGAGGTTGCGCTTTGCCTTACAAAAATCGGCTTCAATGTCAAGCTACTAAGCAGCAGTTGCTTTAGTTAGCGGCACACAGTAGAGCTAATGAAGGTGGTCGTGGACAAATTAGTCTAGAGGTCTCAATTTTCATACGATTTCAAATTATTTTTCTTTAGGTAAAAGCTTACTAAATTCCTCATTAATGGGTGAGAGCCGATTTTTGAAAAAAACGTCACATATATCATAATTTTCTTAAAGCTTAAAGAAAATTTGTGTTGGTGTTTGTTGGGATATAGTTACATGTATGTTCGTAAATACTCGTGTTTACATATATCTGTACATATGACTTTACTTAGTGCTCATTTACACTAGGCAAACTTTTGTTGCGGCAACTCGAAATTTGTAGGAGATAAAGCGACGAGGATAGGCGAGGAGTACCGAGTCGCCCGTATTCGGGCAACACGCTTTGTGCTCTCTTTCGTATGTATAACTTGAGTTAGCGGTTCACAGCTAACTACTATTGCGTAGAAAAAAGTTGCCTTGTGTAAATGAAACGAGCAACACCAGAAGGGAATATGAAAAATCGCGTCGACAAAAGTTTCCATGTACAAACGCAGTCTGTATGAGTAATACGTACTTTTTCACTAACACATGCACACTTCCTCAATTGTCTCAACCACTGTCTTGGAAGTTTTCAAGACAGTAAATCGGACAGTGATTTGACACATACAGACAATGATTTTGGCATCTTGTGCAAGAAAGAAGAGAAATTCAAAACAAAGTACCTATAATAACTGAAAAGACGCTGATATGAATTAGAGCTCTTGTTGAAAATCGACCATCCGGCTATTCGATTAGTCGACTAGTGGATTAGCAATTTTTTTGGAAGTTGAAAGTCGAGCAACAAGTATTCGATTAACCGTCTGAATTCAACTAATCGTTCATTTTCGACTAACCGCTCGCCATCGAGTAGTCTGAAAATCGACTAACCGAAATAATTCGTATAGTGACAATTGCTCACAAAAAAAAATTTTTATTTCAAAACAAATTAAAATGTTGCCTTTAAAATGAGTTCACGCAAGCGCAAACTTCATAATATTTGAAATCGAAATATATTTGTTGATATAAAACAACTAGTCGAAAAATCGAAAACGAACGGTTAGTCGACTAGTTGTTTGTGAGCGGTTAGTTGAAAAAGTTGAAAAGAAACGATTAGTCGATTAGGTGAAGTCGACAATTTTTTGAAACAACTTTTGCTAATCGATTAACCGATTAGTTGACTAGTTGATTAACAAGAGCTCTAATATGAATGAAGTTTTGTCTCTTGTTTATACATTTTTATTTTTTAGCTTACATAGCTCGCGCAAAACGCGTATTGCTGCAACTTTTAATTCAACGTTCATGTTCCGCCTACCTTCCGGATACCATTATCAGCGTTTTTGACAACTAATTGTCTAATGTAAATACAGCGTAAGAGCGCACGCGCGCACAAAAATTAATGTGCATCAATGCTCAAATGTGCATAATTGGATATGGTCGAGTGTACATATGTATGTATGTATGTATTTATGTGTGTGCCGTTATTTACCTATAGCTTTGCATATTTTCGAGCGATTTCTCTCTCTCTTTTCACTTTGGTGTGGCAACATTATTTGCACTTTTGCTGAAATTGTTTGCTAATGTGTCACACAAGGGCCGCGGCTGTAGCTGTTACATACTTCCAGCCTCAACCGGAATTCCCCTGCCACAGCGCACACGCGCTCGGTCCAAGTCCGATATTTTAGTAAAGTCAGCATCTCCGACTGCATTGTTGTAGTTGTAGCGTAAATACCGTATTATTGAACTTTTAACCATTTCTATTTTCGTCTTTTGCCTCATTATTGCTATTATAACTTCGGTAGTTGTGGTTGTGTTTGCTAGTTGTTTTTCTTTTCGTATCTGCTGGCAATAACTGAAATATGATGTGGCTTATGTTGACTGCATTTGTCACCATTGAAAATCAATAACAGCTTCTTCGCAAACCTTGTTATTATTTTTGTGTGCACAAGTTACATATGCATGTATGTATGTATGTACAACATTAGACCTTACCAGAAAAGAAAAGTTCGCCGTACGGGGTGAGTCTAAAGTATTTTTACACGGCAATTTCGAAAAAGAAACTTTTTTTTGCGAAACATAGGAGTCGCCTTTACATTTAAATTTTTCGTCATATCTTCGGCATGTACAGTCGGATCTTAAAGTATGATGTATCGATGTTCTTCTCTCGAGAGAAATTTTTTTTACAAAGATAATTGACCCGTTCTAGCACTTACCCACCAGATCTTCGTACTTATTACCTTAACGTACCACCCTGCGATGCTGCAGATGGCATGGAGAGGCGTATACATCAAACAAAGCGTAGCGGGACACCTTTCAAAGGCATAACACGCCAACACGAAAGGAAGATCGGTGGATGCCGCCCTACACAAAATTGTTAGACGAATAGAAGCGGCCCTAGAGAATGGAGAATTTGTGATGGGTTTCTTCCTGGACTTAACAGGGGCATTCAACAATGTCTCAACGCAAGCGAACTTGTATGGAATGACGACGATAGAAGTTCATCCCGTAATTTCGAACTGGATAGGCAGTATTGCAGTAGTGGGGTTGACATCAGATCACCAAATCGGTTAACAGGGGTGCGCCGCAAGGAGGCGTATTATCGCCGCTGCTTTGGTCGCTGGTGGTCAACAGGATACTATAGAAAATGGAGGGAGGACCTGTCGAACTTATTGCATATGCGGATGATATCTCTGTCATAGTAAGCGGAAAGTGTCTGTTCACACTCAGCTCACTTATGAGCCCGGCACTACGTGTAATACATCTTACGGCAATCGAAGTGGGGCTTAGTATTAACGCAGAAAAACATATATGGTACTCTTTACCAGGAAATACAAGGTTCCTATCTGAGCCAAGCCTAAGCTGGATGGGGAGACCCTTCAGGTAAAGCAAAGTACCGAGTACCTCGGAATAATCCTCGATAGTAAGCTTTCGTAGCGCCTCAATGTGGAGGAGAGGGCGAAGAAGGCTTCCGTGGCATTCTATGCATGCAACAAAATGCTGGGCTGCACCTGGGGCTTGTCGCCTTCTCTTTCTGACTGGATCTTCACGGTGATAGTCAGGCCGATACTGTTTCATGGCGTGCTGGTTTGGTGCACAGCGGACCTATCGGCCAAGAATATAGCGTCGAAAGGTGCTGCCAGGCTTTATGCTACGGGTCAGTTTGCGCGCAGGTCTTACGGTCACAGTAGTATAACGTCGACTTTACTTGGACGGATTGACTATGTTATCCCGGATCTGCACTTTGAGATGAATTTCGAAACTCCCACAGAGGTCGAAGGCTGGCGCGAGAGCATGAGGAGTGCTGGCTCGGTAAATGTCTATACAGATGGATCAAAGATGGAGAAAGGCGTAAGGGTGGCTGTGGTGTGGACGGAGCTCGGCCTCAACAAATCTTATAAGCTACCAAACTATTGCAGCATTTTCCAGGCGTAGGTATTGGCCATAAGAAGGGCAGCGGAGCTACTAAACAGCACTCCAGATAACAAGCGGGTGAATCTCTATATAGACAGTCAGGCTGCAATAAAGGTGCTACTATACCACAACACTTTCGCTAGAAGTGTGGCGGAGTGCAGAGCAGCTCTGAATTTGTTACATTTTAATAGTGACATACATCTGTATTGGGTTGCGGGGAACACCGGCGTAGCGGGCAACGAAGAGGCCGACAGGCTGGCTCTGTCGGATACCATGCCGATAGAAGCGGTGCCGATTTCCCTCCAAGCAATTAAACGGGAACTCGACCTGTCCATTATCCGAAAGGCGCAGAAGGCGTGGAACAAAACGCAAGGCCGCAAAATGTCCATGATTATGTGCAGAGAGTATGACAAGAAACTCACGAATTAGGGTAAGTGAATCGGGTTTTCCAAACCGGTTTTTTGGATATTTTTTGACAGTTTTTTTAAATCTTAATTTTTTTGAATACCGAGTAAACCGGGTTTTTACAATAGAAGAACCGTGGTTTCACCTAGTTTGTTTATATACCAGAATCTAAGAATTCTAAATATTTATTTAATTTATTAAAAGTGGAACCATATTTTTTTTTTAATTTTATATCTGAATGGCCAGCATACCTAACCTAACCTACATACCACCCTAATGTCAGTAAATTAAAGCTCACCAAACACCATGAAACTCTTGCTATGGAGATATTTCGAATATTCCAGTAGAGCTATGTATTTAAAAATGTTTTTTTTTTTATTGACGAATGCATGTATGAAGGCGACCGCTAGATTCAGGGGTGTACGGCGCACTTTTTTTATTTGCTTGTAAGGTGGTTCGGTCTAATGTAAATATGTAGATATTTGTTTTTGTTTTCGACATTTTTCCCGTTGGTCTTTACAACATATAATTTTACTTTTCGTTTGTTGGATGTTGAACTGAGCTTAATTCCCTCTAGGAAATTGAAACATTCCTCCATGCATGCTGTACAGTTTCTAAAAAAGCATGGAAATATTCCCTTTGGTTGGACAGTTAATTTCGTTTTTAACATGCGCTGCCATTAGTAGGAAACTTTCCTTCTCGCTGTCCATGGATGCATGGGGAACCTTTGTAAATGAAAAGTTTTTCAGTAAACTAAATCAAGCTTTCCTTTAAAAGTGGAGTGGAAACAATATGAAACGAAATATCGATTCAAAACTTCTGCTTTGTTTCCATAAGCAACGAAGAGAAATGTTTCTGCATCATTCCAAATTGAAGCTTCCCATACTTTCCTTGCGGGTTTTTTTCAGTTGAAAACGAAAGTTAATCATACACAGGTATTCATATTCATGCGAATACCAAGCAGGAAATCTTGCCAGCATGCAGAGGAGCATTTTTATAGTAAACCCTAGAACACACACCCAGAAAATACCACGTAAATACACACCCGGGATACGTTTGTACCCGGGACCTTATTTTGCGGTTTTTTTAATGCTTATTCAACCGATTTCTATGATTTTTTTTTTTAAATGTATATTTTGATATATAACAAGTATTTTGTCTTTTGTTTCATTCGAATATTCCTTCCTACTGGTTCCAGCGATATGGGCAAATAAAGTCAGGACATGCAACAGTGGATTTTTGTTTTTGTTGTTGTCCTGATTAATGCAAAACAAAATAATATTATCTATAATAATATACTTGTAGAGTAACAACGAATACACATTTTGGTTTTTATTTCATTGAAATATTCTACCTGGTTCAAAAGATATGTGCAAAAAGGTCGCGCAAGGTATGGGTACGTAGGTAGC
>JAPVRG010244943.1:0-11537 GCA_029783565.1 Rhagoletis cerasi
GAGACACCAAAGAAAAATTCTTATTATCATTTTAGCATTTTGCCTCTGACGGCATTCGAACCCGTACCTTCTGGAAGCCAACAAATAACAGCAAGCACCTCTGCACACTCAGCCACAGCCAGACATGTAAATATGCTGTCAAATGTTCGCTTTGAATTACAATGAGCAAATCAATAGTCCGACTCTGCATATGATTTAAACTACTTTCAAACGCATTTGGCTTAAAGAACTTCGAAAGTAGTTAGTTTCCAACTACTTTCTCAATTGATGGTTCATTGTGTAAAAAAATTGCATTTGTTCCAAAGTAATTTTTCAATTAGTTGTTTTAAAATAAAAATCACTTCTTTCCGACAGGGTAGTTTAAAAAAACTAAAAAACACGCTTGCAGCTGCAGCCAGAAGAGAGTTACAAACAAACCAGCAAGCAAGCAAGCAAGCAAACAAACATACAAGTGAAACTAATATAAGCGTGTTAAAAACGCTTATAACTTTTTATACTCGAGCGCACTTTGTTCACATAACGGTTGTTTGAAACAGCCTAAAGGAATCGAGAAAGATAGAAATGCTCTTAATGGAAACAGAAATTGATTAATTTATGTCTGTCTGTCCGTCCATTCGCCCGTCTGTGCACACGATAACTCGAGTAAAAATTGAGATATATCAACGAAACTTGGTACGCGTATTTCTATCAAGATAAAAATGGTGTTGCAAATAGGCGAAATTGACATTTACAATGATATATTAGCGAGTAATAAGAATATTATAAATTTTTTAAGGAATGGGCTTAGCCACGCCCACATAGGAATTTTTTATGTATCTCGGTAAAAACTTTACCAATTTCTGCCAAACTTGGCACAAGTGTTGATGATGTTGATCCAACGTAGAAAAGGGTTGAAAATTGTTGAAATACGAAATTCGCGATAAATCAGTAACTACTGAAGCTTATTTACTCAAAGTTTATGTTTGCAAGAATATGATTATAACAAATATTTAGAAATGGGCGTAGCACCGCCCACTTTTGATAACATGTATGTGTATCTCGGTAACCGTTTTGTCAATGTCTACCAAACTCATTATGATTAATGTACTTGACACAAAAAAAAGAGGTTGAAATGTTAGAAATCGGGCTAAAATTACGCCCACTTTTCATATAACGATAAATTTCAGTAATATAAAAACTTCGATCTTTCGAAATTTAGGAACGGCAATTCATTCAAAGTTGGTACTAACAACAATCTCTTAACAGGAAATAAAACTTTTATGGACTTTTGGAAAACTACTTACATAAGTTTATCTCGGTAACCGCTGTATCGATTTCTACCAAACACAGTTAAATTATTTCTTCAAGTCTAACTGAGCATATTATCGAAAATGTTTGAAATAGGAAAAAAACCGCCTCTGTTTACCACGTAACGTTAGGTTTCAGAATTGTGAAAAAAGCAATGTTTAATGCGTGCGCCGGGTATTTAATGTTCGGTTTCGCCATAAACAAAGAAATTGTATGTCAAATAAATTTATCAACAAACAAGAAAAGCTTAGACTTCTTGTTGATTAATGTTGTTTGTTGATAAATTTATTAGACATACAATTTCTTTTTTTATGGAAATTTTTTTTCAAAATTGTTTAACTTCCGCACTTTCACTTTACGATTACATTTTGATTACATGTGATTACGATTACTGTAATTGTAATCCCGAAAATTTTCTGCATTACGATTACCGTAATTGTAATCGTACTCTTCATAATGACGATAACAGTAATCGTAATCCTAAAAATTTAAGGATTACAATTACAGTAGTCGTAATCATGAAAATTACGATTACGAATACTTTAATTGTATTGCTAAATATATTACGATTACAATTACTGCAATCGTCATCATGAAAACCATGGTTGCGGTTAAAATAATTGTAATTGAAAAAATTTAAGGATTACAATTAAACGAATCGTAATCGTATATTTAATGATTTCAGTTACAGTAATTACTGTAATAAGAAGTACGATTGCGATTTCTTTAGCTGCAAGATTGCGATGCTTCAGAACAAATGTAGGTTTTTTTTTAGGTTTTTTATGAATTTGATGGTATGCTCACGAAAATGCAGTAAAAATTTATTTTTATATCCTCTTCTTTTTTTTCTATTCAGTCCGACAAAAATACGAATGATGAACCCTACCATTCAAGCCAAATTACGCAACAATTCTTCCAATACTTGAATGGTCCTGAAACTGGGGAAAAAAATTTGGAAAAAGTACCCTCTCTTAAAAAAAGCTTCATTGCATTATAACACACCGTTAACTTCATCTGCTCCAGTAGAAGAGCTTTTTTCTTTCGCTGGAGTTGTAAACAACGCACGGCGTGATGGTCTGTCTGACCTTACTTTCGAGAAATTTGTTTTGCTTAAAGAAAATATTGATATTTATACATCAAAATGTTCTGAGTTATAAATTTTCGTATTTATTTTGATTTGTAATAATCTACACAAACTCATGATTGCAACGCTTTCATTAAAGGTTGATATTGATTACTATATTATTTGTACTTAAACTCAATTTTACATACTTTTCAGAATGCACATAAATAGTTTATATCAATTAAACCTGTACAAAGTATAAGTAAATAACAATTAAAATTTTCTTGATTACGATTTCATTAATTGTAATCATAATATTTTTAGGATTACAATTGAAGTATTCTTAATCGTAATTTTCATGATTAATTACTGTAGTTGTAATCTTAAAATTTTTAGGATTACAATTACGGTATTCGTAATCATGTATTTCATGATTACGATTACAGTAATCTTAGTCCTTAAATTTTTAAGATTATAATTATTATAATCATAATGGTAACATTTATGATTACAATTAAAGTAATCGTAATCGTATATAATTTAAGAATTACAATTAAGCAATCGTAATTAAAATGTAATCGTAATCAAAAATTACCCAGCTCTGCTTTCAACTAAATTTTCGCACATTTATGGCGCTAAATTCGGCACGATTTAAAGTTTTCAATTTTCCATTCCTGTATGATCAAAATGTATAATTATAATTATTTTATACATATTCGAATTTTCTTGTCGAGCTTACATTCGTATATACATACATACATATGTTTGTATTGTATAGTATTTTATTCATAATACGTGGTTTACAACAAAAAGTTTTAACTGGGTCATTTTACATACCGTAAAAACTGGATTTCTGTACAAACAACTAATCGCAAATGTTTGTGCATACATACATACATATGTACATACATATTCCTATATAGGAAAATATACAATACTTTTGTATTTTTTGTTATCTGCTCAACCTCCAGAAGTGACCACCGTGTTGACATATTTGTTTAACGTGAAAAAATTTACTTCAGCTTTAATTTTTTGTCTGCTTATTTTAGAGGGTACTCCAATTTGTTCATTTTTTCCATTTCTGTTTCAAGAAAACTTGCGAAAATTTCTACGAAGTTGGTTACATACGCGTACGAAATAAAAAGTGCGACAACAATGCTGACAGTTAGACGGACTACCGGGCGGTTAGTAGCTATGCAAGTTGGTCAGTAATTTGGTGTTGCTTCATTGGTTTTGGTCAGTTGGTTGGTTGAAGCAATTGTTTGGCCGGATTGCTAGACGTGTCGCTATGTTTTGTTTATGTCACTTGCGGCCGACTTAACTTTGACATGTGTGACTTTGAAGCGTTGGCATCTTTTGTCGGCCATCTTTTTGTAGTTGTTATTGCTGTTGTTTGCTATACACATTTGCAATTATTCGCTCACGTTTCTGCTTGTTAGTTTGGCCTTTTACCTGTGTTGTACAATAGATTTTAGTTAAGCGTTTATTTTTCTGTTCTTTGCGACATTCGCTTCTGTTTGTCTGCGACAATTTTTTACGAAGGTTTCAGCTTTTTTGCGCAGCTTGAAATCTTTTTCCTTGCCACTGTTTCTGTGACTGCTGTTCATACTTAAAGTTAGTTATATGTAGGTATTTAAACGAATTTCGCTGATTTTTGTGTCAACTGTGGCAGGTCAGCGCGGGTCACCTTGGCTTTTCTTTCAAAATCGGCACAGCGTCTTGTTTTCATAAAACACGCGCAATAATAAATGTTAATTCTTTATTTGCCCAAGTGCTTGTACTTTGATTGTTGTTTTTCTTTATGGGTGGTTGCTTTGTACTTCCTACTTTGCACTGCGGTAGGTACACATGCAAATTTCCTGGCCTCACATGCATATATATGTACATTAAGGTGGATCTAATTTGCATTAAGCCAAAAAAATCTACATTTTAATTGGGACACCGTCTAAAAAACGTGATGTTGTTTGAAAAATTATGAAATACAAAATTTGAGCCCGATTGGAGGTTACTTAAAACTTCCGTACTGAGCCAAAAGACCCACAAAGTATTACACAAGGCAACAAAAATGGAAGCAAATTTATGTGCGGCAAATGTTAAAGCTGTTTTCGATAGATTTCTTTGTGGTGATTACGAATTCATATATAGAAAGCTTTTATCAGCTCCAGATTTTAATAAAGTCGTGGTCAAAATTTCAAAAAATTGCGTTATTGGCAATGTTTGAGAAGCTTTAGAGAAGAACCAAAAGGTGATAGAACCTTGACACTTTGACCACGTTTTTCTCAAAATTAAGAGCTACCGAAAGCAGCTTTTAAAATTTTCCGCACCAATATTATTGTCGTGCTGTGTTATCAATGCTTCCAAGCGCTTTAAATTTACAAATTTAAATGCTTAGTAGGCAAGCAACAAATGATGTTGTTATAGCTAATTTTGTGCCAAGTAATCGAAATGCGAAATGGCAAAATTACGTTCAACAACTGGTAAGATCTTTTAGATTGGAAGTGAATGCTCCCAAATATTTGGTCGAAAGCTACCATCAAATGAACAAGCACTGAGTGTTTTTGTTTTATATCGTCCCGTAGTTAATTTAGATAAAGAGGTGACAGTTTTTTTGGTATAAAGCACGTATTCCGGTGCGAAAAGAACAGCACTGAATAGATAAATTGGAAATGTTATACAACGAGTGGCAAAAACTTGAAAAGAGTAAGTCGAAATGTCAGCCAGGTAATCGTGTTATGAAAATGAGTTCATTGACGATCTTCTTGATATCGCTCACACGAATGCTTGACCAATAAAATCGATATTTCTTTCCCGAATTACGGCATCCGTGATCGAATGAAGTTCGATTCGAAATTTTCTTTTGAGATTACGGCATTCGATAGCGAGTTCGCTTTTTTAAATTGTATTGGAGACAAAGCAGCTGTCATTTTATTTCATTCGATTCGAATCGAGTTTTATACGGTTACAGATGCCGTGATTCGGGCCCAGGTTAACGTACAAGGTTGGTGTCGTATTTTTTACTATTAAATGCCTTAAATGATATAGACACTGAACAATTGCATTTAAGAAATGATGTCATCTTTTGAGAGAGATGAAGAAAGCACATATTAATGTGATGGAAACAGCCAAGTTTATAGAAAATCAATAGGCTGCTTTGATTACGCCAAACACTGGCAAACTATTAGAGCGTTCCAACATTTCCAAGAAATTTTTGAAAGGAAATCCCACTTTGTGGCAAGATGATGAAGACTTTCAGAATGGTAAATCATCATAAGTGCACTAGGAGTTCTAAATGATACCGCATAGCGTGGTATAAAACTGGTGCAAGATTACAAGTGCCAAAGGATTTTAACCGCGAATTTCCAGTATTTACAAAAGGTCCCTTATAAATACAGAATAGTTGTATCGATATTATACCACACTTAGTGGAAAAATAAAATAAAAACACTATTTTTATTATTAACTTAAATCAATAAAAAATCATATTAAATTCTGTGGAAAATTTTACAAATGCCTTAAATTTATTATTTATAGAACCATTTGGTTCATTATTGGTGATTTGGAAAGGTCGACAAGAGCTTGTTTAGCTAATTCAATAATTCAGGTCATTAATGGGGAAATAATTAAAAAATGTGTGTGAACTATGAAAAATTTCAAATAAAAATCTATATTTGGGCCATCTCAAACTCCTGACTCAAGGCGAAAGTTTCAAACCACCACCAATCTGGCTAAAATTTTTTATATCGTAATTTTGCGATTAACCTCACGTTTTTAATGGGTGTCCCTACTAAATTTACAATTTTTTTTAAATAGGTCCACCTTAATGCATGTACATACACATATACATTTGTACTAACTTATGTCCGTCCTCAAAACATTTCTGCCTCAGAGTTAATTTGAAAATTTTTAACCACAATTTTTCCTAAAAATGGAGTGTGACTAATTATTTCCGAGGATTTTCAATAGTCTGCTAGTGTTTTTTGTGAAACACGTTGCCAGTTTCCGCATTTGCGAATGTAAAAATATTTTTCATAATTCGCGATGGCTTTCTTTTTCAGGGAGCCTAGTGGCACTTTTCGTAAACGAAGGCTATGGCAAAACAAATCTGCCTCATTGTTTCTTGTATGCTTGCCCATGCACATCTATTGCTATTCTTATTTTAATATTTCATATTCGCTGCATTGTAGTTGGTGTGCATGTGCTGTTTTCTTTCCCAGAGCTCGTCTGTTCCAAATTAAAATATGCAAATTTCTGGCAACCATTTAATAGCTACTAGAGCAGCCGCTCTGAGTTTGTATTCGTATGTGACCGCTTTGGTTGTGCGTGATTGTCATCATATATTGCTTGCAATTGTTCCGTCACTGCGCGCATGCATACTCGTACGAACTAGCGCATGCATACATATGTACATATTTTTTTTTGTGTGAGCGTGCTTCAGACTGCTCTGAAAGATTTATGTTTTCTTTTCGCCAGCAGTCGATCCACTAAGTTATTGACTACTGCTTCCAAAATAAATCAAACATTTTCTCTATTGTTTGATGTGTTTGTGAAAACATTAGAAATGTTTTTGATTTATTGCCCTTAGCCATTGCTTGCACTGTTGCTCACCGCCTTTAGTGGCATACGCATGCATTTGCACTCCAATTGTAGCGCTTCCTCTTCCTGCCCTCTTAGTGCTGCTTTAATATTTGTTGGTGTGTACAGTAGATATACCTTTATAAATGTATCTATGGTTGTGCAGGTTGGGTTATTATTGGTCAATTAAGACAGCGATTCACATCGACTTCATTGACTATCGATTGCTTGTTTTGTCATGTGATTTGAATCCTTGAAAATTATTCAAAATTCTTTATTTTAATACAATATATGAATTTTTATTTCAGTTTGTCAATTTTATTAAATTCCAAAATGCAATTCTAGTTGAATATATGTATGACAAATATATTAAGACCAGAAACATATTGTGCTTATGAATAGGCGATATTTTTTTAGCCCTTGAAATAATAAATCTTTTGTGTTCTTACCGGTAAATATGCAACTGGTAATAGTCAATGCTCTCTTCATATTTTCATTTGCCGCTCGACGAGTTTCAACTACTTAGCTTAATGTGGGGATGTAAAAGAATGTCAGAGTGTTTTACAACTTCAAAGAATAAATGAAACCAGCTTGGTCTTTCATTATAGTATCAGCAAATACTTTCAACTCGATTCACATTGATTTAGTTGTGAACAACTTTGTTTAAGGAATAAACATCAATATTCTTTTCACCCATCACTTCTCGTGTTATTTAATTGGGTTTAAGGTTAAGCAAATTTTTTGATATTTTTAATACTTTAATAAATCAGCAAATTATGGAAGATTTAATCCATGCGTTTAGTTCATTAGTTGGTGTTTCACGTGGAATAACTGAAGGTGCCGGCAAACAAAACCAATGATCTTTCAAACAAAATCTAATTATGAATTTAAATCAATTGTATTTACAAATTTTGGGCATACCTTGATCTTAGCAGGACTTGTCAAGTAAATACGGGTTTTAGAGATATCTTGACTCCAGCGACACCCATCGGACCAATTTTAGGAAAAAGTATTTATCGTGTCGATATCTCAACATAAAAATTGTTTTCTATTTACGTGAGTTTTTTTTTTTTTATAGAGGATGGAAAGCATCGAAAGCCTTAACCCCGTCAGTGTGAGACTTTAACCCACTAAAACCACCTCTTCTCGTCCGGTTTCCCCCCCTGGTACTACCGTCAAGTATTTCGTCAGGAGGCCGTTTGAGCAAATTGCTCGAAAATGTCCAGGTCGACGTTGTCAGTCATCTCAGTATGAGCGTCGGTGTCTCCGTTCCTAGTCTTAGTCCGCACTTTGTACGTTAACTAGTCTCTGTCTCTAATCGCTGTTCACGTTCGTTTCTACGTCGTAGCTGTTCGCTTACTCGCAACTGCTGATACACTGCAGACCGCCTTCCACGCCTCCTCGCTGTCGATCATTCGCAGAACTAAGTTCTCTGGTGCAACGTCAAGTCCCAACACTTCTTTCAGTCTTCGTCGGTGATCGCTGAATCTCGGACAAGTAAATAACACATGCTCTACGTCTTCTTCGGTCTCTGGGTCGCAAAAATCGCAAAACGGATCTTCTTCGTGCCCGAACCGATGGAGGCAACATTTAAATCAGCCGTGGCCGCTAATAATTTGCGTGAAGTAGTAGTCTACCTCGCCGTCCTTCCTATTAAGCCATGCTCCACGCTTGTGAATGAGCCGGTGAGTCCACCGACCGTTTGAGGCAGCATCCCATCTTGCTTGCCACTGGGCCATACCCATTTGCCTTGCTGCGCTCTTGTGAACCTCGCGCTCAATGTTTGGATGACCTCGTTCTGCTACCTGAAGCTCATGTTGCTCTTGTGCGGCGATATCAAGAGGGAATAGCCCTGATATAACTAGGGCAGCATCTTCCGACACCGTTCGAAATGCAGAGCACACACGTAGAGCGCATCGACGATATGTGGAGTTAATTCCTCGGACATATGATCCTCGTATAAATGCCTGGAACCATATCATAGAACCATATAGCATTACTGCTCTCACTACGCTTGCTAGTAGCTGTCTACATTGTTGGTGTGGTCCACATGTATTTGCCATAATTCTAGACAACGCTGTGGTCGCCACTGCGGCTTTGTTGTTGGCATACTCCAGGTAGTCCCGGAAGCTTAAACGATGGTCGAGTAAGACGCCAAGGTATTTGACGTAAGCCTTAGACTCGATCGTGGTGCTGCCAACTCTTAATTCGACTTTACGTGAGTTATGTACATACATATGGTGCTGAATTTGAATAGAATTGGACTATAAATACGGTTTTTAAAGGTACCTCGACTCCAGCGACATCTATAGGGATAATTTTTAGATAAGGGAATTTCTATTTATGTGGGTAATACATTTTCTGAATTTCGATCAAATTGTACCTTAAATAAGGGTTTTATAGATATCTCGACATCAGCGCCACCTATCAGGCAAAATTTCAAACCAAATATTTCTTATTACGTGACTAATACATGTTCGGAATTTGAATAAAATCGGACTGTAAACACGGGTTTTAGAGATGTCTCGACTCCTGCCACCTACCGGTATAATATTTAGAACAAATTTCTATTTATGTGGATAATACTTTTTCTGAATTTGAACTAAATTGGGCTGAAAATACGTTTTTAGTAAATATTTCGGCTCTAGTGCCATCTATCGGACATACTTTCAAATAAATATTTATTTTTACATGGCTAATACATGTTCCGAATCTGAATCACTGCAAATACGGTTCTTAGACATATCTCGACTCCAGTGCCACTTACCGGAAATTTATTTTGCCCTATGCACAATATACATTAGTACAAATGTATCTTACGGATTTGAACTTAATCGGTTCAGTAGTTTCCGAGTCTATAAACTACATACCAACAGTCACACGCAGCCTTTTTATAAATAAGATTTTCGTTCAATTAGTTGGACACTTTTTGTAAATTAAGAAATTAACTCAACATGAAGTTCAAACCTCAGGACACTAAGCATAATCATATACAGCGGGCGGCAAGTTGGGCAGCTGCCCCGCCCTAAATCCAACAAATTTTTGCATGTTCTATAAATATTAACTAATAAGCAATGAAAGTGAGTACCTACGCTAGAACTACACAACAGACTAAGGAGTTTGGTATTTTCAGCACTTAATTCAGCTTATGGTTTGTGTGTTTTTCCACTTCTAAGTACATAATCATAAATAAACCAAAAGAACAGCTAAATGTTTCCTTTTATATTAAAACTAGCTTTTTCACTCCACGTAGTTTACTACTTTTCCATATACTTGCAGTTTACAATGCAGCTTTGATGAATTTAACAACAATGTCGCGTAGTCACGGTTAGGATAAGGTCTAGTCTAAAGTTAGTAGCATTTTTTTACATAATTTTCAACTTTACTACGGGCCTATGTTTTTTATATAGTTAAATATTATAGAAATCCATTTACTACAACAGTTTTTATATATTACACTTACGCAGAATACGTTTTTAATTTGTATTTTTCGTAAAGTGATTTCAAATCATACCATAAATACGGATTTTCTGAATAACTCGACTCTAGCGCCACCTGGAGGATCCATTTTTCGTAAAAGTATTTCCCAACACTCCTGCGGTATGCGCCACCTAGCGGATTCATTTTTCGTAAAAGTATTTTTTCTTTCTGATCCAGCTGATTTGCATCAAACTGCTCTTCTCAAATCGAGTCTCTGTCTTGCACAGCATTCCTATCTCGTGTCGATGCTGGCATTCTGAATTAGCAAATGTGTTTGTGGTTGATTGGCATGTATAAGCCCTCAATCAATATTAGGGCCTCATTGCAAATGTCACCCGATTCCTGATTTGAATCGGCTACACGGGCTTGTCATATAATGTCATCGCTGAAGCCGTCACGATACATTTCCCACAGTTGTCAAAGATTCGATGGTGCGCATATTGTTAAAATTATGGCAATCAAAGTTCGTATTTGCTTTGTATGACACGTGAGTGAAGCTCCGCTCAGAGTTGTGTTTCAATGCTGATCCTTCTCAAGTAAGCCCAGTTTAAAGCATGCTTCTCTATACGTTTGGCATTCTACTCCGTCCACGGTTTTTAAAGCAAAGAAAAATCTGCAATAACGCTCGGTGTTATTTGGACAAACAGTATACACACGTACCAATGCATCGCACCAGTGTATACCAAGGTGAACTTTCTTGCCAATGTGTACCACGTATAATATGTTCAAACTAAATATTTCACCGCGGTGGACGAACGTCTAGCCACAATCCGCATCAAAGCGAGATTCTTCAACATTTCGCTAATTTGCGCCAACCCCCCGACGGAAGAGAAGGACGACGCGTCCAAGGATCTCTTCTATGAGCGCTTGGAACGCACATATGAGCGCTGCCCCCGACACGATGTCAAAATCGTGCTTGGCGATTTCAATGCCAAGGTGGGCAAGGAAGGGATCTTTGGCGCCATTGTCGGAAAATTCAGCCTCCACGACGAAACGTCCGATAACGGACTGAGACTGATCGACTTCGCCGGGGCCCGAAACATGGTAGTATGCAGTACTAGGTTCAAGCATAAAAAGATCCATCAAGCTACGTGGCTGTCTCCAGATCGGAAAACGAGAAACCAAATCGATCATG
>JAPVRG010244969.1:0-14366 GCA_029783565.1 Rhagoletis cerasi
TAAAAATTTCAGTGAACCGTACCTCTGAAAACAGAAGGGGCCCGTGGATTCCCGCATCAATTTTCTTTTGCTTGGCGCGAAAACGGCTCCTTAAAGCTCTCTGAGAGTGCACTCCGATAGGATACAAATATCTTCGCAATTCACTCATCTTGACCACGTATTTATTTCCATAGCAATATTTTTTAATATGGTAATGAAATAGAACGATATGGCGGCTTTTAATTTTTTTGCTTATAACAAATTATATGTAAACTACAAATTTTAACCGAATTCCCGTGTGCCATAAATGTAAACAAAATTTGACATTTCTCTTCAACTGCACCAGCGACGCCTGCGGCGGATAAAAGTATAAGAATTTTCCTTGGAGATTTTTAGCGATGAATAAGCCAGAATCGCATTTTAGCGAAATCGCCTAAAGTTTGGATAATTTTTAGCGTTTGGATTTTTGGAGATTTTTAGAGTTTTAGCCATAGCGAATGCTGGAATCCGGCTGCTGCTTACCTAAATGTAGTGTGATTTGTATTCCTTTTTGTCTTGTTTTTACCTTAGTGTTTGCCTGCTCTTATATACATGCATACGTATGTATGTACATATATGCATTTGTATTCACAGAAAAAACTACACGGTTTCAAAATATGCGTTTTTATTCAATAAAAACAAAGCAAATATTCGCTTACATATGTATGTACGCAAGAATGATAGAATACAAGATTGCGCCGATTGAAGCAGAATTCGTGAGAGTAATTTGGGCATGACGTCATTGTAGAGTTGACAACTGAGAGCTGCGAGAGTATGCTGTCGAAATGTCCAATATCAGTGTTGCCATACATGGACTTTTCCTACCAAAACTGGTATGTGTTTTTCCATATGGTACATTTTAGCACCCTTTTAATTCAAAGCAACTTTATTAAACACGAATTGTTAAAGAATCATGTTGACTTCAATTTCAAAGACAAATGCAATCACAAATCAGTTTCTGACATTTTCATTGAAACCAAGGCAGAGCCATTCATGAAAGGTAATTTGTGTTCTGATGAGATAATTGAGTTGAAAATGAGGGCGCTTTTGTTCAATATTGAAGTTTTAGAGCAACTTAAAGCTAGATTTGATTTTAATTTGATTTTAATTTTTATTTGTTTACATGTTCTTTGTAGATGGTCTCGAAAAAGAATCTGAGAAATGCAGAAAAAAGTGTATTGAGAGTAATTTTTGAATGAAGATATTTATATAGAAACTTGTAAAGAAAACAAACTCCCGATAACGTCTGCATGACTCCTGCACGACTTTACAACTAACTTAAAGTTAGTTTCGTCATAGCTAATTAAAAGTTAGTTATTTATCGAAATCCCGCAAAAAAGCTAACTAAAATTTGTTTATTTTAATCAATTGATACTTTTTTTTTCTGCAGGGTGGTAATACAGGGTTAATGTATTTTTATTGTACTAGCTGTGTTTTAGTAACTAAATGTTGTGTTATCTACATTTTTAATAAACATGACATGGAAAAAAAAATAACTAAAAAAAATTGGTAGATTTTGGTAGGAAAAAAAAATTGTCCGTGGCAACACTGCTCTCCACTGTGACTGCTGTCAACTCTACTGTGACGTCACCAAAACAGTATGTACAATATGGAATTATTTTGTCGCAGACGAAGAAGCCTAATTATCGTTAAAGGTTACAATGAACTTATAAGGTGTTATAGTTCTTTACAGTCAATTTATTTTTTACTTTTTAGTTATTTTTATTAACCAATAATAAAAGCTTATTTTTAATAGTTTTTTTTTCTTTAATTTTATTATCTTGTTTTTGCCTTAGTGTCTACGATTTTGCCTGATCTTATATACATACGTATGTATTTATATGCATTTGTATTTACAGAAAAAACTACACGGTTTCAAAATATGCGTTTTTATTCAATAAAAACAAAGCAAATATTCGCTTACATATGTATGTATGTATGTACACCCCGTGTGCAAAGTTTGAAGTTTGGATTTATATGGTTTTTGTTAGACAATTGGAGTTGTTTATAATTTTTACTCAGTTTACAACAACCACAGAATAATAATTTTTAACCAGATAACTAGGCAGGTGTGAATATCTCAAATGTTACTTTTATAAAAAAAACTAATTAAAATTAATTTAAAAATAAATAAATAAATAGCTCATTCTGGGTGATCGTATCATTTTGTGGCGGGGTGTATTATTTACATTTGGTTAAATAAGGTAAAATCATGTTAACGGAAAAACTAACAACTATTTCAGTAAAATCATAATGAAAACAGTCCATTTTTAACAAAAAAGCACAGAGATCACATTCGCTTACATACTCATATGCACACAGGTACAAGTATACTCTTTCATTTGTTGATACATAAAAATATGAACTAATTTTGTACTATCTAGGCAACACTTTGACCTTTACTTCACCTGCATCGTTCGCAGTTGATTCACTTGTGGACACCTATAACATGTCAAACATATATGCACATATGTACATATTTATTGAATACACAAAAAAATAACACTATGTTAAATTTTGCTTACATCCATAACACTCATTTCTATCTTCGCCTGCGTAGCTAGCCGCTAACACTTGGCAACTAGCTGCTATTCATGCAAAATATTCTAGTGCACACTGAGTGCTTGCTATGATTTGCCGCTATTTTACTTCCCCACTTCGTTTCGATTTTACATTTTGCTTCACAAAAGAACTCAAGCGCAGCTGTCGCTGTGGCAAACGCTATTTCATATGTTAGAGCGTTTGCAGTATTGCGCAGCCTTCCACAGAACATTTTGTGTTAGCATCAACGCGACACGAAGCGCGCTGCTTGGAAGTACTGCATAGTAGTCAAGTATCTAGTTTAGAAGGTTTTCCGCAGCGCTTTAGTACTTACGACGATCGTGTTCACTATTTAGCACAGTGTGCGCGTTGTCATGCATACCCGAATCACTATGTTGCACATTCATTAACGCCTTTCGGCGTGCACGAAATTCACGTAGAGTAAGATCGGGTAGTGTGGGCTATTCGGGTAATGTGGTCAACGTGTGTATTTTTATACCCGAGCGCACTTGTGCACAAGGGTATTATAACTATGTTCACATAACGGTTGTTTGTAACAGCCTAAAGGAATCGAGACCAATATAGACATAAATACCAAAATGCTCAGAACTAAAAGATAAAACGATTAAGCCATGTCTGTCTGTCCGTCCGTCCGCACGATAACTCGAGTAAAAATTGAGATATCTCAACGAAACTTAGTACGCTTACTTCTATTGGGATAAGGACGGGTGGTATTGAAAATGGGCGAAATCGGACAATAACCACGCCCACCTCCCATATAACGGTAATTTTCAAAAATACAAAAACTGCGATATTTTAGTAACTACTGAAGCTTTTTGACTCAAAATTGATATGTACAGATATGTACAATGATATATTAACGAGTAATAAGAATATTATAAATTTTGGAAAAAGGGGCGTAGCCACGCCCACTTATGGATTTATACGTATATCTCGGTAACCGCTCTACCGATTTCCACCAAACTTGGCACAAGTAATAATCTTGATCCACCATAGGGAATGGTCGAACATTTTTGAAATCGGGAAATAACCACGCCCACCTCCCATATAACGGTAATTTTCAGAAATACAAAAACTGCGACATTTTAGTAACTACTGAAGCTTATTGACTCAAAATGGATGTGTACAATGATATATTAACGAGTAATAAGAATATTATAAATTTTGGAAAAAGGGGCGTAGCCACGCCCATTTATGGTTTTATACGTATATCTCGGTAACCGCTCTACCGATTTCAACCAATCTTGGTACAAGTATTAATCTTGGTCCAGCATAGGGAATGGCCGAAAATTTTTGAAATCGGAAAATAACCACGCCCACCTCCTATATAACGATAATTTTCAGAAATACAAAAACTGCGATATTTTAGTAACTACTAAAGCTTTTTGACTCAAAATTGATATACAATGATATATTAAAGAGTAATAAGAATATTATAAATTTTGGAAAAAGGGGCGTAGCAACGCCCACTTATGGATTTATACGTATATCCCGGTAACCGCTCTACCGATTTCAACCAAACTTGGCACAAGTATTAATCTTGGTCCAGCATAGGAAATGGATGAAAATTTTTGAAATCGGGAAATAACCACGCCCACTTCCCATATAACGGTAATTTGCAGAAATACAAAAACTGCGATATATTAGTAACTACTAAAGCTTTTTAACTCAAAATTTATACATACAATGATATATTAACGAGTAATAAGAATATTATAAATTTTGAAGAAAGGGGCGTAGCCACGCCCACTTATGGATTTATATGGTTATCTCGGTAACCGCTTTACCAATTTCTACCAAACTTGGCACAAGTGTTAATTTTGTTCCAGCATAGGACATGGTCGAAAATTTTTGAAATCGGACAATACCCATTCCCACTTTCCACTAACGGTAATTTACAGAAATACGGAATCTGTGATAAATCGGGAACTACTGAAGCTAACTTACTCAAAATTTATGTTTGCAATGATTCCTTAGTAAGAAGTACGATTATAACAAATTTTTAGAAAATGGACGTGCCACCGCCCACTTATGACTACGTATGTGTATCTCGGTAACCGTTTTATCAATTTCTACCAAACTCTGTAAAATTAATGTCCTTGACACCAAAAAGAAAGCTGGTTGAAACCGGGATAAAAGTACGCCCACTTATCATATAACGGCAAATTTTAGAAATATGAAAACTTCGATATTTCGAAATTTAGAAACGGTAATTTACTCAAAGTTGGTACTCACACCAATCTCTTAACAAGAAATAATATTTTTATGGACTTTAGGAAAAGGGGCGTGACACCGCCCACTTATGACTACTTAAGTTTATATCCGTAACGGCTTTATTAATTTTTTACCAAACACAGCTAAATTATTTCTTTAAGTCTAACTGAGCATATTATCGATAATGTTTGAAAAAGGAAAAAACCACCCCTGTTTACCACGTAACGAAACGACGTTTAATACGTACGCCGGGTATTTAATGTTCGGTTTCACCCGAACTTAGAGTTCTTTACTTGTTCATAATAACGAACATGCGTTAGAATGATTGCTTGTGAACTTCAAAATCCATATAAAGGATGCTTTACCCTGCTCGCTTTTGAATAGTACTCTTTACTGATGAGCAGTTGATCAAAATATTTTGTGAAGTGCAGTCGACTTGTTTTTTAGTGGTGTGGAATATTAATGGTATTTTTCAACAAGTGATTAATTTTAGAGTGTGGCAGTTTAGATACAATTATTAAACTATTCTACATATTTTAAAGCGGTAAGAAAGTTTTTTAAATTATTTAAACAAAAGGTGTTAATACTTTTTTTTATTAAGTGCCGTGTCACACCTAGGCAAATATCTCCTGTACCGAAAATAAATCCTTCTACAAATCGCGGAGGGAAAAGGGTAAAGCCACAGTGTTAACAAAGCCACCATATAAAAATGAATTAAAACAGTGTGAGTTCACTAAAAAATCCAAGCCAAAAGTAAACGAACAATTTAAGACAAAAAATCTTGAGCGGAAAAAGACAGATCAAGTCCAGTTTTCTGCTGATCCTGAAGAATCTCGAAACTTAGTAGACTCGGACGGGGAAGACCTCTTTCCTGATGTTCCATCAACCAGAATGCCTTTTCTGTGGAGCTCGGGTGGAAAATGACACTGGATCTCAACTATGGACACAGTGCTTGCAATGTGATATGGTTTGGGCTCACGAGAAGTGCCTACCCAAAAGAGACGCCATCTTTATTTGTAGTTCTTACTCTTAATAATTCATAAAAATTACACTACTTAAAGTTTAAACCTTACTATTTACTTCCTTAAGCCAGGGAGGCATTTATATTTACCTAAGTTTTATAAATTTTATCAAATAAAGTCAGCCAAGACAGTAATTTTTGTTTAATCCTAATAAAATAAATATATAAATAAATGCTTGAACCTATTATTGACTCTTGCAATTGTGTTTTTGGTGATTTTATACAGTGACCCACTTAACCCGAATACCCGGTCCACATTACCCACTAGTTTTCTTTTCATCAACTTTTGAGGTGGTTTCCGTTTTTCTATTCTATCAGATTAAAACGATAATATTAGGGTATATTTTGCAATAAAATGTAAAGATAATTCCATCCGTTAGAAAAAAATATATATTGCTTTTTCATTACTATTATATTGGCAGATATTTATATCAAGGTAAAATGGTGCCCACAATACCCGACCTTACTCTACTCGTTCCGTTGAAGTTTTTGGGGGTTTTTCAGGCCCCCTTAAACACTACAGCACTGCGCGCACTGTCACTATGACGTTTTTCCCGACTTCGTTATATTTAACAAACAGAATAGAATATAACACATGTAATTAATTTCAAATCACACAAAATACGCAACCTCTCTCTTTAATGAGTTTTGCATGCAAGCGATTACCCGGCGCAGCGCAGCCCTGCCAGCGAAGTATGTTGAATTTTGATTTTCCGCTATGTGACAAATTCGAAGAGAGATGCCACTCTTATTGCTTGTGAGAATTTACTCTTGGTCTGTTCCAGTACCCTTTAGATTTACAGTACTAACGCAGAAATCGTGCGCGTATACATATTGGCATATTTCCAGCACTGGAACAGACCAACAGCTGATTATGAGAGATCATGCGCTCTATGCGGAGTATAATCACTCCCCTGTTTCATATGCGCTGCTTGTATATGGCCTGGGGTTAAATTTTCGTTCTGTGAAACGGTGAAATGAAAACTATTTTCACGTTTTCTTTGCACTTTCGATTCGCGTTCAGTGAAAATATGAAAAGAAACGTCAAAATGTTTTCACATGAAAAAGAAGTGAAACGAAACGAAACTTCTCACCTTTTCACAACCCTGACGATTCTCTTTCTGTGAACAAGTGCAACCAACTGTCAAAAACTTTTCATTTGTAAAAAAAAATTATTCACAGCCTATTTATACTTGAAAACAAGATGGAGGAGGTACCATTATAAAAAATCTTGGTTAAAAAATTAAAATATTGATAACGGTAATCTATGTTCTATGAATCATACCGATCAAATATTGATGTTTTTCTCACTGGCTGCTCAATTCTTTAATAACTCACTAATAAATAACCCTGACTTCACTTTTTAATACGAAGAAATCATTACATATTAGGGTGCCAAGTATTTATGGGCAAGACTGTATTGGTTTTTTCGTGAATTTGGCAATTTATGTTTTACCTTTTTTATAATGCTTAAGAAAATATGAAATCGTTTTTATTCTTAATATTTTTAGAATAAGAATATATGAATTTGTTTAGCTTTTAAAAATATATGAAGTTCCCTTTTTAATGAATTTATGTACAAAACTTACATGTGATAAAAACTGCCTTCAAAAAGAATTAAACATTTGGAAATATAGTATACCAATGAATATTTATTAATATATGTAGAAAAGTAAAAATACGAATGTAAATTAAAAAGTTGAATTTTTGCAATATAATTTTGAATCTTATTAGTAAAAGCATTTTCAACAAATTGCAATCGTCTTTTCGCAATGGATAATATATCTCGCGTTGAAACAGCTAAAGAAGGGCCACCACATTCTTCAGATTCACCAGAGTCTTCTTAATATATTTCATCGAACGGCACTCCAGCCCGAATCAAGTAGTTGTGTGCAACCAAGCAATAGGGATGTTACGATACAGGTAAATACAAGTAGGTACTCGATACTTTCATCTTAAAACCAAGTACTTTTGGCATCGATACTTTCATCAAATACAATAAGTAAGTATCGGTTAAAGGTACTTGGTATCGGCAAAAAGTACTCATACATAAAATCCCATCACTTGTAAATCAAAAGTACGAATGTCAAAATATAAGATAGAGCAATAATTGAGAGCACAGTATTCAATCAAATCAAAGCCTCTTGAGCAACAGAGCAAACAAAATTTACAGTTGCTATTGTGGTTTCCTATACCTCATTTCATTTGAATTTCATTTTTTCTCGGCGTTGCTTCAACTGAAAGTTTAGCTTGTGGAAACAGTTTGCAGGAAAACCATTTGCGCATTTACCTCAGTATTTTATACATATCATGTTATGGTCCCCTAGCAACCGAGCAAGAGAAGAAATTTTTGTAATAATTTAAACTTCTGAACACCCTGTTTCTCGCAAATGTCACTTCAATCTATTTGCGAAATATTGCGGAATGTGGTTGATGGCAACGCCGAAGACTGTCAGGCTAGTATAAGCGACAGTGCTACCAACTCCCCCTGTTTTTTTAGAAAAGTAGCTAAGCTGACAAGAAGGCAGAAAGGACAAGGAGAAGGGATGAAATAGAAAGAACACGTCGCGGGAAGAATTAATGCGTTGGCGCCAACTGCAAAGAGATACACATAACTACGTGGCAGGATATGATTGGTGGCATGAAACTGCCGTTAAATTTCGCGAAGCCTCAAGTTCCAAAATCGATGGGTCATGCAATCAAGAAATCAAAACATTGATAGTACACATCAAGGCTTATTAAACAAGGTAGAAGTGACAACTAGCTCGAACTCTCTTGTAGCTAGTTATAATGTCAAAATACTGTAAACAAACGAATTAACCCTTTGAGGTGCGAATGCTATGCTTGTTACAAATTAGCATCAATTGAAACGCATCAGCACAAATACATACATATGTACGTATACTAATTTTAAGAATTACTTCAATATTATCTTCAAAGAATTTTAATTGCATTCGCGTCTCATATGGACACACAAATATGTACATATGCACAGAAACAAATGCCTCATAAAGGAAACCACGTAAATAAAATGAAAGAAATGTTTTATGAAAATGTTTTGAAAATTTTTTTGTTTTTATTCGCCCAATGTTTTTGCGCGTTTAGTTCCTTATTTAAATATTTAATTCTAAAAAACATCCGGCATTTATAAAAAAATTACTTAGTGTTTTCTTCTAAATTTATATGAAGACTTAACTCTAACAATTTCTTGATCGAATTTTTGCAATGACAGATCTCTTTCCCGTTTAAGTTGTTAAAAATTGCTTCCATCAACAGATGATATTATCCCTTCTGTACTTCCGTGTGCTTCAGGCATTTCAGGCACAGGAACCTCCCAGGGCATGGGAACTGCACCTGGGTATAAACGCATGCGTTTAAAAATATTTGACTGCAATGGGCAAGAAACAAAATCACTCGCGTTGATATGATTTTAAATACGGGAAGAATCTTCCAATTGATTACCGCAGCTGTTCTCCCAACGAAGTCTTCTAACTTCGCAACTAGGCGCCTTAAAGTATCGCACCACTTTAACGTCTGGGCTCTTGCCACACACAGCGCAACGCTCGTAGTTCCTGCTCCTTTTCATTTTTGTAGGTATATTAATCTATAAATTGATGTGGTCGAAAAACAAAAAAATTCACACAATTCAAAACTATTCCACAGCACGCAATTGTATTTTTAATGAAAAATAGAAAATGCCGACTTGAAAAGGGTTAAAAGTTACTCATCATTTGACATTATAGTCGGTGTTCAAAAGAGAGGAATGTCAAAATCACTTCTACCTTGTTTAATATGCCTTGGTACACATATTTTTTTTTTGTCATCCTAGAAAACTAACTTTTGCGACGACAAGTCGTGGAAAAGTTCAATGCTATTTCAATAGTGTATAAAAAGCGTTGGGGAAATGTTAGTGAATTTTGCATCACTGCTGATGTATGGTCAGAAACTATGGCAGAAAAATCATACTTAGGCGTTACGGCCCATTTTTTAGAAGGCATTAATCGAGTTGACGTTGTATTGGCCACACGCGAGTTGAATCAAAAGCATACGGCTGTATATATTGCAAAGACAATGTCTGATATCTTTGAAGAATGGCACATATTGCCAGAAAAAATCCGATGCATTGTAACAGATAACGGCGCTAATATGACAGCGGCTGTCAAGAGAATAGTTCAAGAAAAAAATTCTGTACCTTGCTTTCCACATACAATAAATTAAGTTGTAGAAAGTGGTCTCAAACAAGAAACAGTGAAGAGTTTCATCGTTAAGGTTAGAGAAATTGTAAAATTTATAAAAAACAGCGTTGAAAGATTGGATATATTAAGAAATTGGCAAATGCATAATGGAGTACCTGAGGGTTCAGTTAAAAAATGTATATTAGACGTTAACACTCGATGGAATTCAGTATACTATATGCTTCAGCATTTTTTGGAAATGCTTTCTCTGTGCTAGGAAATTATTTTTCAAGAAACTGGTGACTGCTCAGAAATGGTTAATTCTTCTGAAATTGAAATGATTAAGCAAATAATTGTTTTGTTAAAACCTTTCGAATACATATCTAGGGACTCTTGCGCAGAAAACTATAGGTTCGTTCATGCAAAAATTATCCAGTAACTTGCCAGTACCTCTCCAGCAACTCAATTTCCGAGAATTCGCTCTCAATTAGAAAAATATCTAAAGAACACCGTGAACACAAAACCAGTAAAATTTGCAAGTTTTACGAACAGCTGATTGATTTGTTATTTATTCGCAGTAATTTCCTGATAAAAACAGTATTTCATAACATTTTATATATTTGAATAGGTTTATCTTGTCAATTTCAACTATAAAATCCCCACAAACAATTCGTTTATTAGTTTGAATTTCACCCAGCAACATGCGATCAGCTGTTTTAACGTTTGCAAGTTTTTGCTGGCAAAAAATTTTCCAGTAAAAACTTGCAACTTCCCCTCCAAGTGAACTGTCACTTTGCTCTCTCAATTTCCCCTACTTTACAAGTTTTTTGGTTGCATGAACACCAAAACATGATAGTTTTCGAACACTTCTACAAATTATTTGCTGCATGAACAGGCATTATGTAACGATCTCGAAACTGATACCCATGATTAGCTGTTTAAAAACAAAGCTTTCAGAATTTTCATCGAGATTTTAAAAAGATTTGAGACTATCGAACATAATTCGCACGCAGCCATTGCAACATTACTGGACCCACGCTGGGAGAGCAATTCGGAAGCTTAAAACCTTGTTAAATGACCCAAACTCGACTGATACCCAATCGGAATCAGAGGACAGTGTCCAAAATGAATACGATTTTTGGAGTTCCCATATAAAAATGGCTGCAACACAAAAAAAATATAAAAATGAAAAATATATTGTGTCGATTTATTTATCGTCCACTTTATCATCCCTTAAATGATCGGCCTTGGAAGACTGGGAAGAGATGAAAACAATATTTCCCGACTTATATAAGCAGGTGCGATCATTTCTGCTCCCTGTCGTATCTTCCGTACCATGCGAAAGGCTTTTTTCGAAAGTCGGAAGTACAATCTCGAAAACCCGTAATCGTCTATTGGGGAAGCACTTAGAAAAACTTTTATTTCTTGGAAATATTCCAGAAGCTGAATTTTTTAATTAGCTACCTTTACATATTTAATATGTATTATTGAAAAAGAATTAAATTTCAAGGAGAATAGTAGCAAGGTATTTTCTTAAAATATGTTTTCAAAACATTACTTTATATGTATTCACTTGGCACATGAAAAATGAAAAAAGCCTTAATAAACAAATCTTTAGTACAAATGTATTTATATTATTATTTATTTGCTTGACGATTGTGAAAATATTTGGATAGAGAGACATTATTTTAGATATGTTTTAATTGGATCTTCACGGTCAACTTAAAATTTTTGAGTGAAAGTCGCAGGCTAGCTGACTGAAAATGAGTAAATAAAAGTACATACTCGATACTTTTTGTTTGGTAAAAATAAAATAGAAAAATACTTCCAAGTAAAAGTATCGATGCTAAATCCCTACCAAGCAAGCGTTGATTATGAGACCTGCTTTCGGTGGACTGTAGGAAAGGGCTCTCCCCTTTTACAGACAGCGAAACCTGCTTTTTAGTAAGCCAATGCATCTTTCTACAAGAGCTTGAGTTGACTTGTGTGCTATTTTGTAGCGCTCTTCTGCGGTACATGATGTTGCACAAATTGCTGTCATCAGCCAAGGCTATTTTAAAATTTATATTAGCATTAAATCTTTAACTACGAAAAATATAAATTGTACCTGCAGTGGGTAGCCACTATCACCCAGAAGCCAAAAACGCGCTCACCGGCCTCAGAAAGCTCCTCCAGAGCTTTGCAAGCACGAGACCGACGCCATATATATGAGTCATGAGCAGTACCTCCGAACCGAGCGCTACCAGACTAAACGATATAATCAGCATCACATTATTCCAGGAAATTAATATTTGTCCATGAATTTTTTTTTAGTGCCGGGAAGCCTTCGCGTTTTTGGGAACTTTATATGATGTGGGAAGGAATAGCGCCAGAATAGCGCCAGAGAACTTATAAGAAATGAGAAGGCGCATTTTTCAAGTGAGCTTTTTCTCGCCAAAAATTTGCGGTTGATGTCGACAGAAGATCCCATACCACGACATGAAATTGTTATTCCACCACATCTCGGCGGATCGTCGGCGAAAAGCAAAACAACCAAAATTAAAAGAAGAATGTGATGAGCATGGGCAGAGGGACTGCTTGCGGAGGCAGAGGCGTGCTGGTGTTTGGCCAAAACAAAAATGAAAAAAAAAATGGAAGTCAGAACGACAAGTGTAGAGAAACAAGCGGGAGACGGGGAAAGGAGCGGGATTTTGTCAATTTGCATGCTTGTTTCGCGAAAAATGAATATTTGCCCAAAATCGATATGGCGCTTGCGCGCATGATTTTTGCAGAGATGTATGAATTTTCCCCGCGGCCGCTGTGGTGTAGTGGTAAGCAGTGCGCGCTTCCGCTCCGCAGGCCTGGGTTCAAGCCCTGGCCAAAGCAACATCGCAAAAAAATTTGTAAAAAAAAGGTTTTTTCTTAACAGCGGTCGCCCCTCGGCAGGCAATGGCAAACCTCCGAGGGTACTTTGCCATGAAAAAGCTTCTCATAAAAATACAATCAAGGCGCACGCCACAAATCGGAGGAGAAGCTCGGCTAAACACTAACATATGTGTAAGCGCCAATCTATTATTATTGTATGAATTTTCTTATTTCAGATAAATTTATTAAATTTTCTAACACAATATTTTGACTTTTTTGTACAATTGTCTAAAGTCATTTAAAACCAATTTTCTCATAACAAATTATTTAATAATGTATAGTAGAAATTATATATTAAAAATTTAAACAGTAGACTAAATGAATTTGTTCGATAAAGTCCGTTTATTTAAATTATTGCTAATTTATGTAAACCATATAATTTTTGAATAACTAATATTTAGAATATTTTATAATTTAACTTTAGACTCCTTACTATATTCACGTTATATCAAAAGTTTTAAATAAAAATTAATAAATTAAGCGAATATAAAAGCAAAATCATATTTTGATATCAAAATTGACTGATTTTAAATTGGTTTTGTGGCGGCGTAGAAGCAAAAATTTCGCGGTACATACATAAATATGTACAAATGCGTAAATATGTATTTTGTAAGGAAAGTGCTAAAGTAGCCCAATAGATACGCAAGACTCATCGTCTGCTGTGGTGCGGTTGGTATGCACGGCGGAGTTATAAGGATGCTTGCTTTTTGCGAATGCCAGGGATAGAATCCAACTGGCGTAAATAAATATTTTTTTTTGTGGTATATTTTTTCTATTTTAGTCAAAAAATAAAGAATCTGAAATCCGCCAGTTGGATTCGATCCCTGGCATTCGCAAAAAGCAAGCAGTGCTACCAAAAGCTAAGCGGTGTTACCAAATTTTAAACAAAAAATAAAACGAAACGTTACAGCAAAAATGTAATAGCGTGCAGTGACGGTGGAAAATAAAAAAATTAAAAACAAGAATACAAAAAAAAAACCGCGTGTAGCCAGTACACGTGAAAGAAGTTAACTTCTTAAATTCAGAAATAACGAATATGTTTTATGTTTATGTTTAACATAAAAACATTCTGGTTGGTATACGGCCTCAAAAACCATCCATTTGATACCCATATTGCCATATATTGCTTAATATTTAAAAAAAATTCGGAAAGGTGGCAACCCTCTAAGTTACCTTTAGTGGCAACATCCAAGTAGAAAATCTTAGAAGGAAGCATACTATCCATGTTCCAAACGTCATCGAAAACGGTTTAGCCGTTCCCGAGATAGTGGTCGATGTAAGAAGGAATAAATAAAATGCGGTCAGGTGGGAATCCTAGGTGGCAACCCTACTCGAAAATACCTTGGTTGGTATAGGGCCTAAAATACCTTTCATTTGATACCCATATTGCCATATATTGCTTAATATTTAAAAAAAAATCGGAAAGGTGGCAACCCTCTAAGTTGCCTTTAGTGGCAACATCCAAGTAGAAA
>JAPVRG010244984.1:0-13380 GCA_029783565.1 Rhagoletis cerasi
CCGAACCATTTTTTAGAGTGGTTTTCGGTTCGGTTTTGGCATTTGAAAATAAAAACGGTTCGGTTAGTGGTTCGGTTCGAAGCCCGAAAAAAGCGGCGGTTCGGTTCAAAAACCGGTTCGGTTCAAAACCGGTTTGCAGCCCTGGTCGTGGCCTCTAATTTATCTTCGAAAAAATCTGTAAAATAATCTTATTTCTCATAAAAATAAGAAAAAAATTGGGAAGAATTTTATATTTGAAATTTTATAATTTTTCTTTTCGGTGGGCACCCTAATGAATGCGAAACCAAAACGATAGCAGCTATACAAATTTGGACATGCTATAAGGTTAATCCAGAAAGCTTTACTTCTCAAATACAGCTAGGACATTAGTTTTTGAAAATCAATGCTCATTTGAATGTAAAGAGCATTATGATTACATATGGGCATTTCTCCAATGTCGAATGCGACATTCGTACGCATTCAATGTAAAAAAAAAACATTTACCAAAACATTATTTTATTATTACAAAAGGCGAAAGTTATAGCACTTGATTAGCACTATTATTGGTGCTAAGGTTGATTTTGGCCAATAGTTAGTTTTCAAGATAATTACAAAAAATCAAGACATTCGCATGCGACAAAAACAGAAGTCGCTTTCAAAGCAAAAAAATCAAACACTTATCAAACAATGTTGAGATGCTGATAGGCGATTCCGAGTAATTCTGATTCTTTGTTTACAGATCAATGAGCTCTTATAGAGTTTTGAATTTAGACTTAAAATAGTCGGATAACTCCAATAGGAATTTATTTTCGTGTTCAGTGACCTCAAATTAATATAAAAACCATCAAATATATAAGACGTATATCGAATAAACTAAGTACTTGTAAATTAGACTAATCAAACACAAATCAGAGTAAAAAAAAGTTTAGCGAGAATAATTTGAAAAATCCCAATAGAAAAGTGTCTACCATCATTCGATTAGCGAAAGGGAAATATGTAAGCCAGTTCTTTTGGTCAGATCGCGATGTAGAATTTTGTAAGGCAAAATACATACGTATGTACACATGCACATACTTCCTTATACATACATACATATGTACTTGTTAGTGGATATACCTCTCCCTCAACATCACTTGGGTCCACTGAATCTTAAGCACACTTCTCAACCTTCTGCAATTGATGCAATTTGCACACATTACCACCGGGTCAAACACAATAAAAGTGTAAGAAAAATATCATTAATCATTTGAAGACAAAAAGTTAGAATAACGGCATCGTCTTCCATTGACCCTGCCAGAAATAATACAGGAAATGTCCAACATCGAAATAAGTTATTTTTCGACAGAGTGTTTTATGCAGCAAATCAAAAGAAAAAACGAAAAAACTTACGAATAAATTATCCTTTTTAGATTGAGTTGAGGAACTTGCAAGATGGCACTCTAAATTGTATGAGGTATACACGTACACACAAACACACACTTGTATATGTATATATAGCATATATACACAAGTATATAGTGAGTGACAAAATGATAAGGTCACAAGATATTGATAGGTTTTCACTATTTTTAACACGCTTATATTAGTTTCACTTGTATGTTTGTTTGCTTGTTTGTAACTTTTACCTGTCCACATAAGTGGCCCATCATCTGCTGCATACATTTAGGCGTGTATAGTTCTCCAAGCGGAGACAAATGCCGGAAACAGTAATTGCACCAAATAGTTTTAGGTCGTATACCTACGAAAGTATTTTCGAGTAGGGTTGCCACCTAGGGTTGCCACCTGACCGCATTTTATTTATTCCTTCAGATATCGACCACTATCTCGGGAACGGCTAAACCGATTTCGATGAAATTTGGTACATGGATAGTATGCTTCCTTCTAAGATTTTCTACTTGGATGTTGCCACTAAAGGCAGCTTAGAGGGTTACCACCTTTCCGAATTTTTTTTTAGTATTAAGCAATATATGGCAATATGGGTATCAAATGGAAGGTATTTGAGGCCGTATTCCAACCAGAATATTTTTAGGTAGGATTGCCACCTAGGTTTGCCACCTGACTGCATTTTAATTATTCCTTCTTATATCGACCACTATCTCGGGAACGGTTTAACCGATTTGGATGAAATTTGGAGTGCGCATGCTAACCGCGAAACAGGCTTAAGTGACTTTTTAACACGCTTATATTAGTTTCACTTGTATGTTTGTTTGCTTGCTTGCTTGTTTTTTGTTTGTTTGTAACTTTTACTGTCCATAGGTGGCACATCATCTGCTGCATACATTTAGGCGTATATTTCCGTTCTTTAAAAGCACCCCACACTTTTTCCACAATAATACTATTTATTGTTTATTAATTTATACATTAAATGTTTTTTGGAAAAAGTGTGGGGCGCTTTTAAAGAACGGGAATATATAGCACCCCACGCTTTTTCCACAATAATACTATTTATTGTTTATTAATTTATACATTAAAATTATTTTCTACTTTTTAGTTTATCCTATTATAAAAGCGTGTTTTTTAGTTTTTTTAAACTATATTTTTAAATTAATTTCAATTCATTCTTTGTAAAATAATAGTTTGTTCTTTGACAAATCCACGTTTCAAACTTTATTTGAAAAAAACCAACAAACTTTCATTAAAATTCCAAGCTTTTTAATTAGATTTATTAGAAAGATTTTTGGGAATCCCCGTTTTGTAGCCAATTCAATTTTAGTATAATAAAGTGCAAGTTTGAGGTGCTAGGCCTTACTGTTGATTTTTGTCGATTTTTTTCCTACTAAGAAATGTATTTAAAATGCTTGAAATTTTTACGAAAGTTTTTTTAATTTTTTTTTTAATATTGCATAAGGTTTGAAACTCAATCAATATGTGGTGACCTTATCATTATGTCACTCACTATACTATATCCAACATTTGGCGAACAAGTGCAAAATAATGTTATGCAATCCAATTTGCCTCCCAAGTTTCACGCTGACTCTATCAAGTTCGGGCATACAATGACACATCCGTGTCAATGAGCGCATAAATAAGGACATGCAGGAAGCTGTACATCCATCACTTCTTTTGCGGCATATGTATGTATATGTATGTGCGCACATATGTTTGTATGTCCACATGCATTTGGCTATTATAGTCTGCTTTTGGTCTAACGATAACGAACATAATCCAGAAAGAAGGGGAGGTGGAGGTGGAGGTGGAGAAAAGCGAAGGGTGTCAATTTGCAAAGTATTCACTTGGAATTTTCTTACGCTTCGATTTTCTCAATTTACAACAATGATCTGCGAAATTTCGCCAAGTAGTTGGAAGGTCCCTAGAGTCCCATGGACGAGCAGGCTCCTTTGCTCACGGTCAAGTGAACTCAACTTCAAAGAATTGCATACCGTTCTTATGCAATTTACATATGCGTAAACACACATACTTACATACATAGGTAAATATACAAACATATACATAAAGGCATAAAATCTCGAGCACAATCCTAACGAATGATGTACATACATTTTTCCACATAGAAATTTAAAAGGCAATCTATGCACGTAAAAAAAATTTTTTTGTTGACTTGACAAAAACGGTAAATGAATAATCACAAGAGAGCATCTTTATACTTGTTCATACGTATATCTGCAGTGTCGGCTATATATCTAACTGCCGTCCCTAAATTGGCGCGTCAGGCGGCAAACAACTATCAAAAATCCGCATGCCCATAAAATTTACAGGAAACATCCCACAATAACGCGGCGCTAACGCCGAGCAAATGGAATTTTCATTTTTGACAGCGCGAAAGAGGACAGAAAAGTGGAAGAGAAAATGAGAATAAAAACGAGAGGAAAGGAGAAAACGTCAACAAAAACTCCGCTTTTATTTGGGTATAGCACGCGTGGCCATCCGTTGGAGCTAGTCAACGCAACGCTTAGCGCTCCTATTTAGGGACGGCAGTAAATGATAACTCCATTTTTTACATTTTTACTTTTGTTGACTAAACGAAAATGCCAAAAATAAAAGTGTACTAAGAAGTCGGAAATTATTCCTGCTACAACATCATACAAAGGTGGCAGCATTGTCCCTCTAGATAAAGTTTTAAGATTTAATTTTTTAAATTTTCATTATTTTTCCTCATTTTAATGCCGGTTTTCTCGGCAGCAAACGAGCGAAATATGTAAATTTTATATGCACCTACATACACGCATCGTTACATAAACACATATGCACATATTGGTCACTGCTGCCAAATTTTTTTTTTTAACAAACTGTGAATTCCCAAGAAAAAAATGCTTTTTCAAAAAAAAAACTGTTACCTTCAAATAAGAAAAATTTTGGAAAACTAAGGATTTTAAACTGTATTAAACGTAAAGAGACAAAAAAAATCATTTAAAAAAATAACATTAGCAATTTAAATGACACATATGGGCATATCCTGGGTAACGGATGCGACATTCGTACGCATTTAACCAAGCTTAAAATAAGAAAGAAACAGAAAGATCGTATGTATACTATACTTATTGCAAAGCATTGTAAGAGTGCTATATTCAACAAACAATTTTTGGAAAGATAAACAGCTTAGTACAAAGGCACACGCAAATAAAAACCGGTACGGAAGGAATTGTTTTTTTAATGCATGTAGAAATATTCAAAATTCAGCGATGTTTGGAGAAAAAGTTATTTTCTTTGAATGTGGAAATGGAGGTCAAAGAATGCCTTTGGTTGGTAGACTTATGAATTATGAAAAATATTTCTCGCCTTTTCTGTATGACGTATAGTACAAGTTACGGACGCGACATTACGGACGCGACAGGTTTTCCCAAATAAATAAAATACAGTAATAATATTCATTTAACAAGAAATTAAGTATAATGTCATATGAATTTTAAGCACAGTAGTATAATATACTATATATGCGCACTATTTGACATAGATATTGTGAAATATTAATTACATCGCTAATTTTTTCAACGAAATTGTTTTTTCAAATCCAGTACAACTAACTTAAAAAATATGAGCAAAATAATGTTTAAAAGGAGATTTTGAACGATAAAAATTAAGAATCCTCAATAAGATTTTCGAAGCATATTCCAAGGACACAGAGATGAACGGCATATCAACCAATAATGCACTTCACACAGCTTCGATGAGTACATATGAGCCCCTATCGCACTTTTACGAATTTTTTCGCTCGTGTTTATAAGTTACTTAGACAGTTGAAACAAAAATTTCGTTGAAAAACTAGCGATGCATCGATTTTTTTCTTCATATCTTCAACTTATAGAATTGGTCGTTACGTAATTTTTACCAAATTAAAGGCATATATCATGGCTGTTCATTACGTGAAATTTGACAACTATGTGGTCAAAAGTGTTTGGCTTACAGAAAAATTATTTAAATCAAATTGAACATTTTTGAATGCTAATACCTGCTGGGTTCTTTAAAATTTAAATTTTTTTATAGTAATTGCAAACAAAAGTACACTAATCTATGTTTTTCTTATTTGTCAAGTTCAAGGCTTTCGTATACCGTTACATAAATTCATGTTGAAACCCTTTCATGGTAAATTCCAGTTCCGAATTTTAACAAACAAAATTTTTGCAAAATTCGTATTAATTCGCAACTAAGAGCCAATTTTAAGGAACAAAGGATATATTCACAGTCAGCGACCTAAACATACCCTGGAAATATGAATGCCGTCGTGTTTGTAAACCTTTGTCATTATACGGTTACGGACGCGACAATTTTTAATGTCCTTACATTTAATTATCCTTTAGTTTTCCTGGGAAATTAGTATGCAAATAGCGAGAATAACCCAAACTAGCTTTGGTACTAAAATATTGGTGAATAAAGTAAACGCTACTACTTTCGTTTTCATCTAAGAAGTATATTTCGCGTCCGTAACCTTTGAAAAAAATCAACATTTTTGACTTCACTTTAGACCATTGGTCGCAACTTTTTATATAATTTCTGGTATAAGAGTTAAAAATGAAGAGGATGTACTTAACTATTGCACTTATTTTCAATTCTTTATCAACTTCTATAGCAATTAGGGAAACTTTTTGGAATGTATGTTTATTAAAAAAAAATTTAATATAAGGAAAAGTAGTTAGAAAATTCGTTAATATCTTGATATGTGATGAACCGATTAGAATAAAATTTCAGTGCGCCTAAGGCGAAATATGTAGCTATCGATTGGCATTATAAGGTTTGGCTTAGGTGGAATTTTATTTTTTCCTTTTGGTTGTCTCTAGAGCACGACCGAACTTCGGCTTCGGCTTCGGCTTCGGCCATGTTCGGCCACAAAAGTTCGGTTCGGTTTCGGTTCGGCTTCGGCAAAAAAAAAGCCGAACTTTGGCCGAACATTAAGTATAGAATTATTACTACATGCGCACATGCCATTACAAGTTTTTTATGTTTTTTTTACAAAAATACTTATATAAGTTTATGTTATTTGCTAAAATGTATGTGATGAAACTTAAGTATGTACCTTTTTTTATCAATAAGAATACTACATTTTCAAAAAGTAATTGCTTGTTTATTACTTGGGCCCTTGAAAATGTTCGGTTCGGCTCCGGTTCGGCTCCGGTTCGGCTTCGGCTTCGGCCGAAATTGGCCGAAGTTCGGTTCGGCCTTAAAAATCGAGGTTCGGTCGTTCTCTAGTTGTCTCTTTTCAGGATATGCCCATATGTAGTTTATCAAAAGTCATCTTATAAAATGGAACATTTAAATCACATTTTGTTTTAATGAAATTCAAATTCATTGTTTTTCGTAAATTAATTTGCTAATTTTTTTATATAATTGATTCGATACCTCAAATTTAGTACAACACTGTGGGACAAAAACCAAAAAATTTCCAGAAACACGAAAAAATCAACATAACTAACTAAGGGCCAAATATAGAAAAAAAGGGGTTTTGATTTTTCCTTCTGGCGTCAGAATTTTTTTAAAAGGATTTTAAAACTCCAAGGATATGTTTAATTAAAACAAAATTATTGAAAAAATTCAGTGCAATGTACATAGATTAACTAAATGGGTATCAAATAAAAGAAAATTCCCTAGAATTGAAAAAAAAATGTTTGGTTCACAAGGGAGCATAGGTATTGAACAAGTTCTTTCAATACATTTTTTATTCTAAACTAATAAAGTTAGAACGACAAAGTGCCAGTATGTGACAGTGCACATATTACTCCTTAACATATGGGCGTTTCCATCATGTCGAACCTGACCATCGTACACATTCAAACTGAAAAAAAACATAATCTAAAACGTTTTTTTTTATTTTGACAATTGGGTTGACTTATAGCTCTCAGTTAGCCCTATAATTGGTGCTAAAGTTGATTTTGGGTAACGCTTTGTTTTCAAGATAACTGCAAAAAACCAAGGCATTCGCACGCGACAAAAACAGAAGTGGTTTTCGCGGCCAACAATTGAAACACCGATTTCAGCGAAACTTGGGGCAATATTTCAACTGGACTAATTTCAGAATGTTGTGCATTGATGTCTTCAAAAACTGGTTTTGATTTTACCCAAAAATAATTTATACTTTTTTTTATTAAATTTTAATCCCTGTCGCACGCGGCATTTTTTCCATCATTTTATTTTTGTTAATATTGCTTTTAAACGAATTTTTAACTAAAAAAAAAAATTAATTTTATGTACACTCTAAAAAAATTTTGTTTAATTTTGCGCATATTAAGATAGGTAACCAGTTTCCTCTCCTAATGTGTGCAAATTTACACATCGTGTCAATTAAATTAAACACTACTTGTTTACTTTTACTTACTATATGTGTGGCGTAGAAAAAATCTCAAATTTATTTGTTGAATTCTAAACACTTATAGCTCACAATTACACAGTTTATGCATTAAATGTTTAAAATTTGCTCTAAAAAATTTTTGTTTAAATTTACGCATATAAAGAGAGGTAACCAGTTTCCTCTCCTAAATTTGTCACGTTGAGCAAAGTTACACATAAATTGTTTAAAATTGATTAAATATGAGCACTTAATGTTTATTATTAGTAGGGAATGTATTTTTACGTTCAAATTGTTTACAATTTTAAACATTTCATGTGTATATTTATGTGTAATTTTAAACACCTCATGTTCAACAACCCAATCTTAAACATCTTATGCGCATATTTACACAGATTTTGGTTGAAAAATAATCACTTTTTAGTAATATGTAGTTTTCCATGCACTTTTTAGAGTGTAGAATACACATTTTATTTTGACTTCAGCGCCACCTAGCGGGTCAATTTTTGGAAATCTATGACTTACGATGTTTCAACTACACATACCAAAATTGAGCCAAATCGGACCATAAATACGGTTTTTCAAAATATCCTGCCACTGGCACCACCTAGCAAGTCCATTTTTCGCAAAAATGTTTCTGCTTACATAGCCAGCATATATTACAAAAAGCATTCAAATTGGCCTGTAAATACGTTAGATATATAACTTTTGTTTTTTTCTTCGCGGTTGACATTCTGGTGGAAACGCCCATATACTTTTCTCCAAAAACAACTGTTTGAAATTTTCAAGGACATTCAAATAGAAATTTGTGAAAAGACATATTCAATACATATTCATCCTTGTGAGCCAAAAAAATTAGTTTCCTTTGAATTATTTTTATTCAATTCTGCAGAATATTCTCTCAAAGTCCTTTTACAAATCCTGCCGTCAGAGGGATCTCTAGTTTTTGAAAACGACACAGAGTGCTGGAAACTCAAACTTATTTCTTATTTTTTAATTTTGTTTTTTTTTTGTTTTATTTAAATTGATTTTGGGGCCACTGAAATGCAAAGAGCAGCTGAAACCATTATTCACTCCATTTCATCTCATAAATTGACTTTTAAGAAACCGAAAGAGTTATTTAATTCACTGTAATTTGTACGAGGAGGTAACCTAAGAAACTGTAATTTACACTTAAAACTTCAAATATGGCAACGCTGATATTAATTTAAGTGCGAACGATTCCACAACTAATCAGTCGATATGATTTTTTCCTTCTATTGTCCTTATATTTGTTTGGCAACACACTTGACCAACCTACCCGATGAGTGATTTTTTTATCTCAAAACACGCGCATCCTTAACGCCTTTCCCTCACATTTGTAGCCTACTTTTACCAGCCCTACTGCGAATAATCGCACACACATGCACACCTCAATACATTCATACATACGGGACCTTGCCGTCGTACACCGACGCTGCGCTCCGCCTAAGTGTGATGGCCACGTAGGATCTTTGTATCCTATAAAATTTATGACATGATTGTCCCTTTGTTATCTTCATGGCAGGCAGCAATCTTTCCTCTTTTGACGAAGTTTCCACGAAAAATCAACCTGTGGCTAACTGTAAATCGCAAATCCCAGAAATAGCCAGCCACATTGTCAAGGCTATAAACAGGATAAAATTTATGTATTTATCTTCGAGACGGGATGTATGTTCGCTTGTATTATGATGTCAACCGATAACGCGGCCGATTCTCCGATTTCTGTTTTCTGCTTTCCATCGCCATCCAAGTGCTGTCATAATAATTTGTGACACAAATTTCTTTATTAACGGGGCGCCTTTGTTTGTGTACAACAATTCCACACCTGCACTTGCCCCTATAAGTATTCCTGCATAGTATCTACGTATGTATGTACACAAATAAATGAGAAAATGAAATTCTAAAGGAAAAATTGGGGAAAATAAGAATTTCAACTTTCTCAAATATTTAACCGCGCTGCAGTACTTTGCTTCCTAATCTCTCAGAGCAAATAAGTATAAAGAACGAATTAAAAGCCAATCAGGTCTTTAAAATTTATGACCATTCGGATCTTAGTGTGCACTTGGCGCCCCATCTAACGGAGGCATGACTCCTAGAAGAACATAAATTTCGAACACAAACGCAATGAGGACGTTATCGGCAATTGTTTACACTTGGAGTTGTTCGCGATCGCAAATAAGCGAAATTTGATAAGCAATAAAAGCCAGTCGAAAACACAGCGAAGGGCTTGCCGTGTACGTGTACAAATGTCATGCCACCTTACACACCACCTTGGCACACGAAAGGATATTTTGCAGTGCGCAAATCGAATGCAAAAACACATTCGCACACCAACACACCCACGCCGTGGCAGCGTGGGTGCAAGTATTGCTTGTCCTTCGGCGCCGAGCGACTATTCGGAGCATTTGGCGCACATGGTCCCTGCTCCCAGCAGCCAACTAAAGTAACTCCTTCCTCACTCCTTCACTCCTTCCTTGAATATATTCAAATGTACGACTGTAGGTGAGTGTGGGGGTGTGGTTGTGGCACGGCTCAGCCCGGCCCGGCGCGCCCATGCCCTTTTGCCTTTGCAATTTTAAATCCGATTTATTTTTTAAAATGCCTCGGGGATCGATTATTACCGTTCAAATTCGAATAAAACGTACGCGTGTTCAATGCGATTTTAAACTTGCATCTTCGACAATCGCACAACTACAACAACTGCAACAAACACGATAACATGCACAGCGAATAAAAAACAAACGCAAGGCCAGGATGGGAAGGAATCTGTGTGTGCGTGTGAGTTTGAATGTGAGCACTCTGGCTTTAGAGGCAGTGTTGCCAGAAATTCCTCGTGGAAAATCTGTTAAGTGAAGATTAATGGCGTTTTGTTTTCTACAAAAAATGTTGCCTTCCCATTGCTCTCTTCTTGCTGTTTGAGCGAAGCGGACAATGAGAAGGTAACATTTTTCGTTAAAAAAGAAAACGCCATAAGTCTTTAAAAATTAAAAGAAAAATTTTAAAAATTGATAAACAAAAACTTATTTTGAAACAAATATCTAATTTGAAAATTTTAATTAAAAAAACTTCAAATGTGTTTATATCAGGGATGGGCGTAATCAGGAAAATGAATAATTGAATGAAAAAAAATAAGAATAAATTTTCATTCATCATTCAAATAATTTTGAATGACGAATACATTTTTATTCTTCATTCAAGAAATACCAAATAACGAATAAATTTTTATTCATCATTCAAGTAATTTCGATTGACGAACAAATTTTCATTTATCATGGAGAAATATCAAATAACGAATAAATTTGTATTCATCATTCAAGTAATTTCGGTTGAAGAATACATTTTTATTGACCAAGTTGGTACCAGTTTCGAAGTCAGGGAACAGTTCCGGAGCCAGTTTATTGTATGTAAAATCCGCGGGGGGCATTTTCGTAATTGCGCATGTTTTAGTATGCTGCCGCAAAACTGCCACTTCTAGAACAGCTGGAACAACTTTTTGAGAATAAATACCTCACCCCACCGCCTCTCGTGCACACAAAATGCCAGAAATATTCTAGCGTGAAACCAATCTTTTAAGTAATCTTTCGCGAAAAAATATCTACCACTTAAAGTCGTTGTTTCCAGCTTGTTACGAATTTTTGTTTTACTTAAATAAATTAAACCCTTTCCACATTTGCTTTAGGAATCAAACAGAAAATCTTTAAGTGCTTTAATGCCTTCATAGTGAAGATTTTTTATATGGAATTTTGATTTCATTTTAATATCTTCAGTTTAAGATTTTAATAATATATTTTTTTAAATATTTCTAAATTTTGCAGATAAATCTTAACTTCTGGCAACACTGTTTAAAGGCTGCCTTCCCTTTCGAGTGGGTGGGTGGGTTCTAGTAGCTTTGTTCACTTTATTCGCTTTGAGTGCGCAATAATTCAAGGAATTTGAAGTCAATTCAATGTCGCCTGTGATGCTCATTCAATTTCCTATTATTACAATTGTCACGAGAGTGAACGGAGGAGTCAGCCGTAACGATATGAATCATAATAAAAATGCATTTAAAATGTTAACAAAAGCCCTTTGTGAGCCTTTTTTAGTTAAGTTCATGTATGTATGGATTATATTGTGCTACACTCCTGAATGCATACACACTTACTTATGTACATATGTACATACATATGTTTGTACTTAAGAAACACATTATGTTTTTCACTTCCCTCCCCACAGCACAAACTAGCTTTCTTCTATTACGATTGCAAAGCGTTGCGAATTCTGTTCGAACAGGTACGTACTATGTATGTATGTAGCTCAAATAGCAAAGTGTGTTCTTAAAAGTGCAAGTTTATACGAACCTTTGGTTATCCATTTCGTCGATATCTGGCTAACACGGGAAATTATAGTAATAATAATAATAATAATCTTAAAAATGAGATGTCGAATTATAGGGCTTGGCCTGTAGATGTGCAAACCGGTTTCATTTTATCGAAAAGAGTTGCCATCTATTAAAAAATTCAATTCAAATTATATAGCAAGTTAAATCAATTACTACAATATGGGTATCAATCGAAATGGTATTGAAAATGCTCTATTTTTTTTCTACATATAGTAAGGTTGCCACCTGCTTAAAGAATCAAATTCAATTTGAATTAAGGGAATCAGGTAATTGAAATATGTATCACCATATGGTAATCAGACAAAAGAGGTGTAAGAAGGTTTTAGTTGGAACGTATTTTGAGGACGGTTGCCACAAGTTTTCAAAGTCGATTATACTAAAATTATTTACAAGTTATGTGAAATATGAAAATATGGATGTCAAACGAAAGCCTTTTAAGAAATTGAACGTTTGAATTTTTTGGAGGTGTTTGGAGAGGGTTGCCACTGGCTTAAATATTTAAATTCAAATCATTAATTAAGTTAAATGAATTATTAAAAAGATGGGGATCAGTCGAAATGGCTTTGAAAAGGCTTTATTTCTGAACTATATTTAGGAGGGTTGCCTCCAGTTTAAAAAATCAAATTCAACTTGAATTAAGGCAATTAGTTAATTGAAATAAATATATATGGGTGTAAGACGAAATAGGTTCAAGCAGCTTTTAGTTTAAACATTTAGAATATTTTTGAGGCACTACTTGAAAAGGGTTTCATCCGTTTTAAAAAATTAAATTAGAATTATTTAGTAAGTTAAATGAATTATTAAAAGATTGGTATCAATCGAAGTGGGTTTGAAAAGGCTATGTTTCTGAGTTATATTTAAGAGGGTTGCCACAGGTTTTAGTTTAAAAATACTTTTGAAAAGGGTTGCCACCTGTTCTAAAAGTCTAGTTTAGTTAATTTATACAAAATGTTAAAAAAATGAATGTCAAGCAAAAGAGTTTTAAGAAAGCTTCAGTTTGAAAATATTTTTGATTAGGATTACGAAAAGTCGTAACTATCTAATTATATTTATTTACATATAATACTAGAAGGCATTTTTTGTGAAGGTCATCAGATCTGCACCATTCTTACGAATTTCAAAAATTAGATGTGAAATTAAAGAGCTTGGCCTGTAGATGCGCAATGAGGTTTTATTTTTTGAACCTTCGGAGGTCGTACGGTATACGAAACACTTCAGACGCGATCGGACTTTATGAAGGTCCCCAGTTTAGCTGATCCTCGGT
>JAPVRG010245046.1:3848-17316 GCA_029783565.1 Rhagoletis cerasi
TCCAACCTCTCGAAAAAATTACGTAAATGTTTTTATTCTCTCTTTTACATCATTAGTTTATTTACAAACACTTTTTCAACATTTTCTTTTTGATTTCTTATACATATCAATGCACAAATCTCTACTACGTACAATAAAAAAATCGTAAGGCACTTTGTAACTACAAAACATATCGATTAAATTAAAATTATTTTCAAAAAGGCAACTCAGTAAATCGTTTATAAGTAAAATCCTTTTTGGTCGTTTTATATGAGTATTAGTACATTTGTTTGTGTGTACGTGTAAGCGTGCTTCTGACTTCCGACGTCTACATAAGCACACATATTTACAGTTATTTAGTATGTATGTATGTATGCATGTGTTACTTGTCCGCATCGGACAAATTGACACAATAAATAGGAACAAATTAAAAACTAAAAATCTATTTTATAAATTTATGTATGGATGTATAAAAACCATTATTCTTCGTTATTATTTGCATTTTTGTGTGTGCGTGTTGAAATGAGCATGTGTTTGTATACAAATAGAGTAAATGTTTCAGAAATATTCCCTGCAAAAATTGCGACTAATCCGGGATGACTCCGGGAGCAATCGCAAAGGAATATGCGACTAATACCACTTTTCATCTCTTTATATGGATTGAATTGTTCGCTTTTGTTCGAGCATGTTTTATGAAGAGGCCAATTGTTCCCCTTTATATACGAAGGGGTATAAAATGCGACTAGTCGCTTTTAAAAAATAAAAATAAAAATTTGGATTTCTGGATATCTGGATTTCTACGCGTATACTCTCTCTACATGCCAACGAAATTTCATTGAACAAGCATGTACATATCATTAAATCGTTAATTATACCCGCCAGAGAGGAGTCGGGGACCAATTGATCTCCAAACATGCCCGTAAGGGAAGAGTCGAGACTAATTGATATCCAATAATACCCGTATGAGACTAGTTGCGACTAATTAATGCCCAATTGTACCCGATTGAGACTAATCCCGGAATAATCTCTTTAGATATTAGTCGCACAATTTTTTGCAGGGTTACTACACTTTGCGCTTAGTATTAGAAAAACTAAGAAGATTTTGCTGTTGTTGTTATCAAGCTAAGGGTAGCTGAGAACTTTCAGCTCGTTTTAGCGAGCTGAGTTAGCTAAAGGTGTGCGTGCAAAGTACGAAAGGCATTTACTGTTTTTTTTTTATTATTAATCTTTTAAATACCTAATTTTAGAGCAGAAAATACTAGTTTTCTAAATTTGTGCGTTGATTAATTGTTAATAGTACTATTAATATTTTTTTGGAATTTTAACTGCTTTAAGCCCAAACGCTATCTCCAAAAAGACAGCTAAATGACATTTTCGTAGAATACGCAAGTTCTTCATCAAGCGCATTCTAATCCGCTTATCCACTCAGTAGGCTTCTATCTACACGGCATTCGGATGTGGGTAAGTTATTTGGCCAGCTAGCGTACATGATCGGCAACAGAACTGAGCGTAGTACTTATGACCACAGTAACGACCACTGACAATCAGCTCACACTTAGCGAAGTACGGATTATCTATGCAATCCGGGTGGATGGGTATCGTGGCTGCAGAGAGCGAAAGCAATAATACATTTTTTTTTAAATTACAAGTGCACTGCAACAAAGGTCAGTAACTACTTACACTCAATGTTGACGCGCTCTTCGCTGGTATTATAGCTCACAGAATTTCTCGCCGTGCAACCATACATGCCAGTATCCTCGGGTGTGGCGTTGTTTATCACAAGCGTATGTGGCTCAACTGTAATTTGTATGCGTTCGTTCGCCTGTAGCGGTATCGAATCCTTTGTCCAGGTCACATTCGGTGCGGGGTAGCCTTGCACCGAGCACTGCATGGCAATGGACGCGCCCAGGCTATAGGTGTTTCTGGGATCCAATGCCAGCACAGCTTGCGCGCTCACTATGCAAATTGTGGAAACAAAGAGAGCAAATCAGTTAATATCTTATAGATATTTACTATACTCATGCATGAGATTGAAACACATTTAGCTCAGTTAACGATTAACCAGTTACCCCAGCAAGCAGTTAGCCCACATGCAGCCCATAGTACTTACTCGATTGTGGTCGGCGCGGTGGTGCGACATATACTGGTGGCGGTGGTGGCTGTGGTCGTTGTGGTCGGTATGGATACGATGGTCGTTGAGTGACCGGCGCGCGTGCCGGATCTATGATATATTGCAGATAGGGCGCTTCATCATTCCTCACAGCGCGTGCTGGTCCAACTGCCTTTAGAACAACTTTCATTGATGTCGGACGACCTAGGCCATTCCAAACCTCACAAGTGTATGGACCGAGATCCATTAATTGTATTGAACGGAACATTAGCGAATAGTCGCGCGTCAATTCAAAGCGGTCACTTATCAAACCCAAACGCTTGCGATTACGCCACCAGCTGACATGCGGCGCAGGATGGCCACCAGCCGGACAACGCACCTGCGCAGGTCGATTCAAGCTAACAATTTGTGTTGCATTCTTTTCGCCATAGACATATGCGGGTATCTCTTTTGGCTCTACGTTTTTGCAAACGCATATAATAAGCAAGCAATTTTTAGTTTGAGTGCATTTGGTTAGACAAGGCAAAACAAGCATTAGCAGATATCAGCATGCAAAATATTGAAATAAAAAAACACATGCGCCATATTAGTATAACCAACACCGCGTGCTTATATTAGAAATAGTCTCAAACCTGTCACTGCCAGCTGTACTTCGCGACTCACTGGATCGCCTAGGCCATTGGACGCTACACACACGTACGAGCCGCTATCCGTCTGACGCACCTGCACAATCGTCAAGTCACCGGCGGCAGTCAGAACATAACGCCCTTGAGTGGTGTCGATCTGCGGGTAGAGAGCGTAAATAATAAATACTCATACTAACGTGGACGTAAACTCAACCGCAACATGAGTAAATTTATAGCGTACTCAAAGCCATAAATTTCACGCTACATATTTCCCACCGCACTTACCAGCACATTGCTGCGTGACCATGTAACATTCGGTGGCGGACTGCCAGTAGCGAAGCAACGCAACACAGCAATTCCACCAACAGCTGTCTGCACATCCACCTCTTGCGGTTTTTTGGGCTCCAGCGCAACCTGTACATCACCTGGGTAAATGACAGTGGGCGCAAGTGTGGTCGGTGGACGTGGACGGGACGTTGGCTGTGTTGGACGTACACAAACAAAGCCGCAACCATTGCTACAACACTTGTTGTCCTCACGACAGTCGGCATCGGTGTAACATTCACGTCCGCAGTTTTCCTCTTCTGGCTGACTGAGTTGTGGGCACTCGCCAGGCTTGTTGGTCTCACGGCATACGGGTATGAATTGTCTGGACGCATCGCTCGATACATCGACGGCGCATTGCTGACCTTCGGCACATTCGTAACGCTCGCATGGGTTCTCGCAAACGCAGCGAGTGCAATCGCTGTTCTCCACTGGCACACGGCGCGAACCGAATGGACAACGCAGTGCACGGCATTCTTGCTCGAAGGTGTCGCATGGATTGGGCGCGACCTCATTTTCGCTGGTTTCGGGCGTCTTTTCATTGCCTGGGGAGAGAAAAGAAGAGTATATGATTAGCGTGGAAGGAAAAAATATGTTCGAATACATTTTTTTTCGTTCCAAAGGACTCCCACAAAAAACCCCATTACCACGTGCAAACCAATTATGAAAATGATACGGAAGTGCATTCAAACTAAGAACAAGTAGAAAACAAGAAAGTATGGTGAAAAAACTTAAACTAGACATTCCGATAGGATATTCTAAATAAGCAAAGTTCGTATGCAGTGCAAAAATATAGGAGTGCGAAAAATGGTATGAATCAGTGCAAAATGCATGGGTGCGTACAAGTGCATGGGTGCGCCGTGGTGTCATTGTGCCAAAATGTGATGTGTCACGTGTGGCATGCGCTTACTTGCACAGTAGTCAAAGCAAGCTTCGTATGAACGGAAATTGTTCTGGTTGCCAGCGCAACCCGAATATATGAATGATACACAGGTGCCGCGCTCGTCGTCATAGTAATAGCGGCGTTCGTAGACCGTTGTACCGTTGCAACTTCCAATCTGTACTGGCAGCTTACAAATATCTACTCAGAAAAGGCAATAAAAAATATTTGAAAGTAATTTATCCAAAATTGCGTCCGCTAAACGCCGACAACTCTACACAAAAACGAATTTTACCTTTGGGAGCGCGCGTTTTTGGCTCCTGACCTAAAATGCAAACCGACTCGCACTCTGCGCGTTCGCCGAAACGATTGCCAGTACCTTCGCAACCGCCATAAGTGAATGGTTCACAGGTACGCGACCCCTTATTGTAATAGAAACGAGTCTGCCACTGACGGCATGGACCAGTTTCCACTGGCTCATTGCACACATCTAGCAGGCGTAAATATTTGTATGAGAATTGGCATAAATATATTTCTTACATAGATAAAAAAATTCAGCGCAAATAATTAAAATCTGCAACGAGTACTCACCCACTCCCTTGAAATCGCCGCACTGGCGATCGCATTGCTCCTTCGATGCAAAGCGATTTCCATTGCCGCCACAACCTGAATAAGAGAAGGCTGTGCAAGCCATCGACTCGCTGTCGTAAAACCATGCCGCAGTGCTGTTGTCGCAATCACCATGCTCCACAGGCAGATCACAAACAGAGTAGGCCTGCAAGCAAACACAAACATATGGAACATATAAATACCTGCAATTTACCTAAGACTCCTTTTCCGCGCCCACTTACCGGCGCTGATGCTTCGGGCTGTGGCTGTTGAGGTGTCTCATTACCGCACCATTGCAGGCACTCTGACTCCGTAACGAAGTTGTTTCTATTGCCGCGACATCCGGTGAACTCGAATTCATAGCAGCGCTTGTCGCGCTCGTCGAAGTACCAGCGTACAATGTGGTCATCACATCTACCCGGCAGCGGTGGCAGTGAACAGGTCGTTTGCACCTCGAAACATTGATCCTGGCATTCTTCCTCACTATTAAAGTTATTCTGATTACCTTCGCAGCCGCCATAAACGAATTCGTCACACAGTCCGTCTGCGTAATTGTAGTACCAACGCGTCTGATTGTTGTCTGAGCAGCGGCCATAATCAGGCTGTAGCGTACAACCCCTGTCTTCGCGCGAATCCGGCACTGGTGCTGGCGCTGGTGCTGGTGCTGGCTCCTCTTCACCAAAGCGCACGTTAACAGATGGCATCGGTGATACGCAGCGTGCATTACAAGCTTCTTCGGTCTCAAAACGATTTTCATTGCCGCCGCAGCCGCCATAGTAGAATTGTGTGCAACGACCGTCTTGCTTGTCGTAGTACCACTTCAACTCATAGTTATCACAGTCACCCGGATCCGACGCAGTTTCACAAACGTTGGCAGTCACCGAAGCGGGTGCGGGCTGTGGAGCTGGCTGACGCTCAGGAGCAGGCGCAGGAGCGGGAGATTGTACGGCGCAGAGTTGATTACACTCATCCTGAGAATTGAAACGATTCGCATTGCCACCGCAGCCGCCGTAGTAAAATTGACGACAGCTTTGGGCTTCTCTATCGTAGTACCACTGCAGTATGAAGGCACGACAATCACCGGCATCTGCGCTGTACTGACAGACCTCCTTCGAGCTGGGCGCAGGCACAGGTTCTGGTTCGGGTTCGGGCTCAGGTTTCTTCTCGCAACGTTGCAGACAAGCCTCTTCGGTGGAGAACTTGTTGTCGTTACCGCCGCAGCCGCCATAGTAGAATTGACGGCAGCGCTCGTCCTTTGTGTCGTAATACCACATGGCGGTGTAATCGGTGCAAGCGCCAACCTCGGCGGGTATTTCGCAGACGTCCTTGGCTATTTAAGGCATTAATACGGAAAGGGGTATAAGTGTAAGTGAAAATTAATTCAACGGTAAAGGTGTTATTGAATGAGAATGTTGATGATAAGGAATCATCTTATTGACACAACAATGAAAGCGACGGCTGCCACAACTATGTAAGTGTGTCTTTTTATGGTTATATGTGAGTTTGTTGATGTATGTTCATATGAACTATGATAATTCACAACAGCCTTACCAACTTCCTTGGGACAATGATCCTCGCACGACTCCTGGGATGGGAAATTGTTTTTGTTGCCTCCACAACCTGTGTAGTAGAAGGGCATGCACTTCTTGTCCATATCAGAGTAGTGCCAGCGCGCGTGTTGTTCACTGCAATCACCGGGTTGCTTAGGAAGCGAGCAATAATCTAATTCGGCAACAGGGTATGTGGGTTTTTTGGGCCGTAACGTAGTGTATTGTGTTGTTCGTGTAATATTAGTTAGGGGGATAGCGCATTTTCATTTGTGTGGTAAGATATTAGCGGAAAAAAGTAGAGCAAGCAGCAAGCAAACATGCAATATATTAAGTGTGAGAAATGGAAAGAAAAAACATTTAGCATACCGTTTTACCAAAATTAAAAAACAAAAAATTTTACATAAATTATAGCTAAGAATAAATGAAATAAGATGTTCACGCCAACACCAAAATCTTCAGTAGCGCAGTGAACGCTAAAGATATAATTCGCCGTTCCATGCCATGCTTTCAAGCTTAGAACTAAGTCTTACAATATAGAAAACTCGTACAAAAAACCAAAACCGAATATAACAACTTAAATAGTGAAAGCAAACCTTTGTGTACGCCCGGTTGTCGGCAGTGATAGCTGCAAGCATGTTCGGTTGGGTAGTTGTTCTTGTTGCCCTTGCAGCCACCATAGCGGAATGGACGACACACATCTGTCTGGTTGTCATAGTACCAACGCTCAAAGTTGCCCTCGCAAGGCCCAGCCTCCATGGGTTGGTCGCAGGGTGCTACAAAGAAAAATTCCGATAAAATTTCATCCCCTGCCTAGAAAAAACTTTCGAACGCCCCCGCCTCAACTTACGTGTAGTTTCATCGACGGCGCATAGTGCCTGACACTCGGCCAAACTATCGAATCGATTCGATGTACCGTAGCAGCCGCCATAGTTGAATTCCTCACAGCGGTTGCGTTCCGAATCAAAGTACCACTTTTTGTTATAGCCCGTGCATGGTCCCGAGCTCTTGGGCAGGAAGCAAGCTTCTTTGCCGTTATACTCTTGGCAGGTGGCCTTGCAATCACCTTCGGTTTCGAATCTGTTATTATTACCTTCGCAACCACCATACCAGAAGCGTGCGCATGCGCCATACGATGTGTCAAAGAAGTATTTGATGCTGAAGTTTCCACATGGTCCGGTCACCTTTGGTAGACCGCATGCTTTTTGTGGTGGTTCCTTAACCGATGCACAGCCTTCGAATTTCTCTCCTTCCGCCGCTGTAACACCATCAGGACAGCAGCCGTATTTGCTCTCCAAGCACGTACAGCCCTCGCCATTCGGTCCCTTTGCAGGCGTCTTCTCATCGGGGCAGCATTTGAACTCGGTTTGTGAACAGTGGCAACCATAGTGGTGTGGTCCTTGTGCAATGGTAAGGCCGTCGGGACAGCAACCGAATTGTAGCGTATGGCACGGGCATCCCTCGAACTTGGGTCCACTTGCCGGCGTGATTTTATCTGGGCAACAACCGTGTGGTGTACCTTCGCAGCCACAGCCTTCATTTTCGGGTCCACGAGCTGCCGTCTCCTGATCGGGACAGCATCCATATGGCGTGTACTTGCAGTCGCAGTCTTCAAAGTTCGGTCCACGTGCAGCGTTAATATTGTCTGGGCAACAGCCGTATGGCGCGTTTAGACAACAACCCTCACCAAGTGGTCCGTGAGCAGGTGTCTGATTGTCGGGACAGCATCCGAATGGCTCTTGTGTGCACGGTGCGCAACCCTCGTAATTAGGGCCAGCAGCAGCAGAGCGGCCATCTGGGCAGCAACCATTTGGTGTTTGTGCACACGATCTGGTATCTGGTGCTGCTGGTTCACAGCCTTCGAAATCTTTGCCTTTAGCCTCGGTGGTGCCATCTGGGCAACAGCCGAATTCTCCGAAGGAGCACGATTTAACCAATTCTGGCTCAATTGTGCTTTCTGGAATTTCTGTGCTTTCTGGCGATATTGTACTTTCCAGTATGTCCGTTGTTCCTCCAGATCCCTCTGTAATATCTTCGACAGTTGTAGTTGGTGGTGCAGTCGTCGTTTCGGGGCAGCCCTCATTGTCTTCTCCCTCAGCGGGCGTGTAATTGTCTGGGCAACATCCGAACAATGTCTCCGCGCACTGTGATTTTGGACAGCCTTCATTATTTGCGCCATCAGCTGGTGAGACACCGTCCGAGCAACATCCGTACTTGGTTTCAGCACAGGTCTTAACAATAGGACAACCCTCATCAAATGGACCCTTGGCTGGAGTTTTCTTATCCGGACAACATCCAAATGTTGCTTTCCTACAATTCTTCTTGGCCTTACATTTCTTCTGCTTAGAAGACTTGGTGACAAGGGCTTCAAGCGTGTAAGGCGTGCTGTCTTCATCTTCTTCTGTAGTAGACCAGATATCATCCGTTGAACCAGATCCCTCGATGGTCGTTTCATCAGTGGCTCCACTCTCTGTAGTTTCTGTGCTTTCAGTGGGGCCACTCTCTGTAGTTTCTGATACATCAGCAGACGATGAAGATTCTGTGCTTTCACTTGCCTCAGTACTGAAAGTAGATCCTTCAGTTGAACTAATTTCGGATGTTGACTCAGATGATAATCCTTCAGTAGTTGACTCAGTCGATCCTCCAGTTGTGCTTTCTTCAGTCAAGCCTAGAGTTGTTGATTCTGAAACGTCGGTAGATCCTGAGATTTCGGTAACGTCACTCGAGGATACCGTGGTTTCGTCACTTTCGCCGGTTACCGTTGAATCTGTAGAATCTGTTGAGCCATCTGTGGTTTTCGAAATACCAGAATCAGTGGTACTAACAGAGGAATCTGAGCTGGCATCAGTTGTTTCTGTAATGTCGGATGTGTCTGATGAGGAATCTGTCGCTTCAGAACCCGTTGAATCTGTTGTGACATCCGATTCAGTAACTGTGGATTCTGTTGAAACATCAGCAGTAGTGTCCGAGGAATCAGTCGAACTTTCGGTTGAGTCTGTGGATAGAGGGGAGCCCGTTGTAGAATCAACTGAAACTGACGAGCCATCCGTAGTTTTCGAAATACCAGAATCAGTGGTACTAACAGAGGAATCTGAGCTGGCATCAGTTGTTTCTGTAATGTCGGATGTGTCTGATGAGGAATCTGTCGCTTCAGAACCAGTTGAATCTGTGGTGACATCCGATCCAGTAACTGTGGATTCTGTTGAAACATCAGCAGTAGTGTCCGAGGAATCAGTCGAACTTTCGGTTGAGTCTGTGGATAGAGGGGATCCCGTTGTAGAATCAACTGCAACTGACGACTCAGTAGAGTCGGTTGATTCCGTGGAATGTTCGCTGGTTGATACTGTTGTATCTGTGGATGAAGAAACTGTTGACTCTGTAGTGCCAGTCGAGGTAGATTCAGTTGATTCAGTCACATCCGTTGACATAGACTCGGTAGAATCAGTCGATTGTGTAGAATCTGTGGTGTCACTTGATTCCGTGGTAGACTCAGACAGTCCAGTAACATCAGAAGAACTAACTGTAGACTCAGTAGAATCCGTTGAAGCTGAAACTTCCGTGGAGCTAGACTCATCAGTTGCTCCCGATACAGTTGACTCTGTCGACTCGGGTGATGCAGTTGACTCTGTAGACTGAGGAGACTCCGTAGTTTCAGAAATATCGGTGGATATGGAAACATCTGTAGTACCTGCCTCTGTGGATTCGGTAGATTCAGGTGATTGTGAAGTTTCAGTTGAATCTGTAGATCCAGGCGACGTACTTGTTTCTACAGATGAGCCTTCAGTTGAACCAGATTCAGTAGTATCAGTGATTTCGGTGGTCGCACTAGATTCTTCTCCACTGCCTTCACTCACGAGAGTAGTTTCTTCAGTGATATCTGTTTCTTCGCCAGATCCCTCAACGGTACTATATGGAATGTCTGTAGAAGTTACTTCACTCGATTCTCCTGTGGACGGTGAATCGCTTAGCATGAGTTCATCAGTAATCAACGATGACAAAGTAGTTGTCTCTTCATCCAACTCAATACCATCGGAGATCTTCAAATCCTCCTTTGTTTCCAAGTCCAAACCCTCATCTTCCTCCTCGTCCTCGTCACACTCTTCTTCCTCGCTGGCATCTTCCCTTATCGGCGATGCAGTGCTATCAACTGGAAGAAGTTCATCCTCAGTACATGCTTGTGTGTTGCATTTTTCGGAAAGTGATTCTATTTTGGATTCATCGCAATTGAGTGACTTTGTGCCATTCGCTAAGCACAAAACTTCACGCGTACGTTCTCCGCCACCACAAGGCTTAGTACAGGAAGTCCAGGGCCCAGTAAACCACTGACCAGGACACTCCTTCTCTTCACCTTCGCACTCTTGCTCACTTTCTGGCTTCGTCGTAGCATCACATTTGGACTCGTCAGCAGGTTTAACACTTTTACCATCAAACTCTGCACATATAACGATACGAGATTGTACGCCCTTACCACACGCGGCAGAGCACGTACTCCATTCTGAGGTGAACCATTTCGGCTTACATTTCGACGATTTGCATGGCCGCGACAGTGCAGGTACTTCGGGTGCGCAGAATTCTTCAGGATAAATTTTTCCTGATTTCGAGGCGCAAATTGCAGTGCGTGTTTCCGTCTTTTGTCCACATTCATCACACTGAGAGCAGAGAAATTAAATAAAAAGCTAATTTCAAGAACAAATGCCTACTCACCCCGCTCCATTCGGATATAATCCAATCCACACCCTCACAAGGAGCCAACAAGCATTCCTTCTCAGTGGGTGGTTTCTCTTCAACGCAGTCTTCTTCCGGCAGTACTCGTTTGCGGCCATTCTCTTCAATGTAGCAGGTCACTTTCCGCTTCTGCTTACCTTCACCGCACAATTTGTCGCACTGTAAGTATCAGGACATTGAAAAGAGAAAATACGAATTATAGGTGTGATAATAACTTACCGGCGCCCAAGGTCCCAAGTGATACTTGGGGCAGTTCTTCACATCTCTATTGCACTCTTGCTGCGTAGCTGGTTTATTACCTACTTCTTTCAAGCAAACTGAATCTTCTTCTGCTGTGCGGTCACTATCCTCACAGAGACAGATACAAATTAATGTATTTTTCTAAATTTGTTTATTTCCTATATCCCCAACTTACCCATTTGGCGAAATACGTTCACAGGTTACTGTCCTATTTTGCACACCATCAGCTCCGCAGCCCTTCGAGCATTTTCCCCACTCACCTTCGCCCCAATGGGGCGCGCATGGGCTTTCGCCACACGCCTGCTCCTCTTCTGGCTTAGCGCTGGCATCACACAAATTGGGATCAACCTCCTCGAGAGTCATGCGGTTGTTGCAGGTTACAGTACGAGACTGTGTACCGCCGCCGCAGGGCACGCTGCAGGGTCCGAATTCCATGTGCGTCCAGGAGTACTCCACTGGCGGTGCGTTGTTTATCGTTTCCGGTATGCTGTACTCGTAATCTATGCTCACGTTCTTATCTTGCACCAACATCACGATTGTAATTGACTCTGTTGTGGGCCCACTGCACGTCAGTTGGTCGGGCGCGGCAAAACCTGCCGATTTTCTTTGATAATTCCACCAGCAGCCCGCGTAGAACATGGGGCGTGGAAAATCAATGCGCCAATTACCGTTCAAATAGTAATGGCCAGATGAGTTGCGGCAGGCCAAATAGTTGTTCGAGGGTGTCGTCTCTTGCACGCGTATATTCGTGGCGCCACTGGGAATGAGTACGATGTCATTGTATCCTTAAGGGGAATATAATAAATCTCACCATCAGCAAAGTCAACAACACATATGTATACATAACTCAACCGACTACGGCTACTCACCAACTGGATAATTGTTGGCAGTGAAAGTATTCGCAATCGTGTGACACGTGCTGCCATCTCCGCCACATTTGCGGCACTTGTCCTCCTTCGCATTCGAGCCCAGCATCATATCGCAACCCACCGGCTGACATTCGCCGTCCACGCACACATCAAGTTCACGATCATTGCAGCGTGTACCATCGATAACCTTCGCCTTCTGGCGATAGTAGAAACGGTCGCCTACCGGCATACAATTCAGCTCACACGGATTGGGTGCGTTCGTGTATGGCACCCATTCATAGGTCACGCCATCGAAGGGCACACGATTGAAACGCGCACACTGCTGCGCTCTGAAGTCGGGCTCCTCTTCGGGGCAGTCTTGGGTATTGCAGGAGAAATACTTGCGATTTCCACCCCTGCAAAGAGGCGCACCATTGGGCCTGCGATGGAAAAAGAAATATTAACACTCTGCTGGGTCTGAAATGACAGAAGCTGCACTCACGCAAGTCTTCGGCAGTCGCGCGTTTGGAATGATACGCCACCACCGCATGAGCGCGAACACTCTGATGGTGAGCTCCAATCAGTCCATTCATCAGCATCATCACTCTCGCCACCGGGCACAATGTAACTCGCTGGTAAGTACATATTAGCGCCATATTGTCTTTTCTGTCGCGTACCATACTGCAACGGGAATAAATAGAATTTTTTTATTTCAACATGGAAAGAACTTGCTCGTATTTTAAACCCAAACACCATTATAAACACTTTTGACTTACGAATCTGGAGTGTGAAGATTGAACACAGAATAGCAGGATGAATAATATCAAGGCCGTTGAACTAAAAAGAAAGAAGATAAATGATTTACATAAGTGCTAAGTTAAAAGTGATCGATGATAAAGGATATTTGTGTTATAAAGTAAGAGTACTATATCAATAGAGAATTTTCAATTAAAAATATATACGTACATATTTACCAGAAAAAAAGAGCGTCGGACGCTGCAAAAATTCGCTGTTCAAGGGCATAGAATGCCCTTGAGAGAGGCTTTTTAAAGTTTTTAATTAAAATTTAATTTAAAAGGGATATTTCCTTACCCTATATATCATATATATACACGTATTTTCTTAAACAAACCTTCTTGCAGAGAACGTATTTAATTTGCAAAAGCCGAAAAAAAAACATATGCTTAGTAAATAAATTCAAAATTTGTATGGCTCACTTCATTTCAAACATTTTTTCTTTTGTTTAGAAAAATTATAAAAATTAAATTGAGCTGTTGCTGCTCTTCAAGTAAAAGCTTTAATGAACTCATAAGGCAAGCGTAGAATGGGAGTTTTTCCTTAAACTGAAAAAACCCTGAAGGAACTCGAAAATCTAGAAATTTTTCGTGTCAAAACTTGTAGAAATTATATTTCCGAGTTTACAGTTTTCCGCTTTCAATTGCCCATTGCCAAAGATATATTCTTCTTTAATCGAATAAGTGAATGCTGCAGACCGCTTCCGTAGGATTACAAGTTTTTCTCAAGCACACTGTACACTTTGTATGGCTTTGAAAACCTGAACAGTGTTCATAAATCTACAG
>JAPVRG010245050.1:0-10137 GCA_029783565.1 Rhagoletis cerasi
ATATACAAACATATGAATACCTATCAAAATCATTGAAAGAACGGTACTTTTCAAATAAGAAGGTTCCTGCAGCCGGATTCCAACATTCGCTATCGCTAAGTTTGGTCGCTAAAAATCTCTAAAAGAATAGAAGGTGCGCCTAACAACATGCAACACGCAGTCATATGGCCATCGTACTGCCAGATTTAGCTGATTGCACATTGCAGCTAGTAATTTTGTATGTTGTATACATTCAGGCCCCTCTGCTTTTTATTTAGAGAAAAGCATTTATGAATTTTACCTCGGGCCTTCAGTGCCCCATACACGACCAGAAGGTCGGGAGTCGATTCCCTTCTGTAGTCTTAGGGCCGATTTCACCAGCTCTGTTTAACTTTTATCTCCAATTAAACATCTTTATCGTCGTTTCTATATCCATACATTTTATTTATTTACATATATAAGTAGATATGCAAGTACAATTTATTTATTTATATATATTTATACCTGTACGGTGCACATTACTTATTCCTATGGAAGTACTTTGGATCGCTAAAAATTTGAAGCTAGTTGCAAAAATCCATGTCAGTAAAACTATTTAGATTACATCACAAACATATCAAATATTACTTATGTATGTACATACGTATATAAATATTATTTAAACAACCGATAAAAAGATTACAAATTAATTTACTGCCCTCGCCTCAATTAAAACGGTCGCAGCGTACTCATTAGCGGCTGTTGCGCAGGCGGAAATGGCAAAAGCGGCTGCTGTGCGGCGGCATTGTGACCACCGGATGTGGTACCGCTAGGCAGCGTGGCAGCGCCACTAACGGACACTGCGGATAACATACGCATACCAGCCGACAGGGCAGTTGGCAAATTGGGAATGTGTGGCGATGCCGTTGTGCTAGCCACCGCCGCAGCTGCCGCAGACAAGGCTGCCGCAGCCGTCACGGCACTTGTGCCAGTTCCAGTTCCAGAAACGATTGGCAAAGCTGGTATGCTGAGGCGCGACACAATTGGTGTTAATGACGCCGCAGTTGTGGAGGGCAATGTCATTGCGGATGATGGCAACGCGTTTGAAGCGCTGCTTGCTGTCGACGCCACCGGATAGGGTAATTGCAGCGGACGATATTGGCATTTCTTGGCATGCGTGCGCATGTTGCTGGACTGAGTGAATGCCTGATTACAGTTTGGATGCGGGCATACGTACGGCTTGCAGCCGGTGTGGTAGTTGAGATGCGTTTTGAGGTGATGCTTCTTGGTGAATGCCTTCGGACAAATGGGGCAGTTGAATGGTTTGATGCCTGAAGAGATTGAATGATATTTTACAATAAATAAGTAAAATGAAACAAAATAAACTCTCACTATCCGCCAACTCACCTGAGTGCAGTCTGTGATGCAGCGTCATGTTGCTACGATCTGCGAAAGATTTACCGCACACGGAGCACTGGTAGGGTTTCTCGCCGCTGTGGGTGCGCATGTGCTGTTTCAGCAACATTTTCCGCGAGAAGCGTTTGCCGCATTCGGCGCACTTGTGCGGTTTAACGCCGGTATGTATGCGGACATGCATGTTGAATGCTACGCGCTGGTTAAACGACTTGGGGCAATATGGGCACTCGTACTCTTTTTTGTTGCGATGGATCTTCATGTGGCTGCTGAGGTAGCCTTTGTCGTTGAATGTTTTCCCGCATTCCGGACATTCAGCGGCGAATTCTTTGGTGCCGCGGTGCACGGAGAGATGATACTTGTAATTGCGTAACTGGGAGAAGCCTTTGCCGCAATCTGTGCATTCGTAACGTGGCGATTTGTGAGTCTTTTCGTGAGCCTGAAAAAGGTGGTAAGCTTAAATTAAAAATTAAGTTAATTTTTTGTTATGTATTATTAACTGTATGTATGTATGTATGAACTACAGCCTTGTCTGCTCGTTACTTAGTTTTTTTGTACTTTCTATTTTCGAGTTCTTGAAAAAAAAAAACAACCTTTTAGGCCCTATCCGTTTTTTGTATCTTGTTTCTAGCAGCCATAGAATAATATTGACATACGACAAGGTACCAAAAATATATGAAAAAACAAAAATTAGTTTCATATTATCACAGAAGAGCACATATCTCACAGCCTCTTCAAAAGAGGCACCGCTCAAAATTCAGATCCGGAAGTATAATTTTTTGCGGATCGTACAGATTCAACGCAATTAACAGAAAAACATGTATAAGAGCAATTTTCCAGTTAGAGAATATAATCATGATGAAAAAAATATTTGCATTCATAGGAGATAAATCCTACGAATTAATTTATGCAAAGAAATCTACGAAATATGTTTTTGAGTTAACTGTATTTAGATTTATTTATGTAGGTGTGCGATATGTCGATGTTTTTGTATTTTTTCTGTTCCAAAGTTCAAGTACCCGTTCTAGTACTTATCCACCAGATCTCAGTTCTTATCACCCTAACGCACCACGCTAATGCCAGTAAGTTAAAGCGTGCTAAAAATTATTAAACTTTTTCTAAGGAAGTGATTTGATTATTCCCGTAGAACTGTTTAAAAATAATTGTTATTGCCAAATGTAGGTTTCACCGAAAAATGTAAAGAGCAAGCCCTTCGTTCGGCCAAAAAAATTTTTTTTTTTGAAATTGCTTTTGCAAAAATACATTGGCTTCGAAGGGGTATCGCGGACTGTTTCTTTGCCTTTAAGGTCTAATGTTCATACATACCTTTCATTTACTTTATAAAAGATTCTCAAAGTGGGTCTCCAAATAAAAAATATCTTTTTTGAATAGTCTGTTCCTAAATCAAAAATATCTTTTAAATAGTCTGTTCCTAAATCAAAACTTTGTTGTGTGATGAATTCCGGTAATATCTATACAGTGCTACAACCAGAAGAGAAGCTCGAAAGAATAATACTTCTAAGCCGCTCCAAGAGAAGCTACATAAAAGCGCGATCAAACTAAACTTTGAATTCTTCCTATAACAAGTAATCTCATGATTAGTCGCGGGATTCAGATATTCATTATTCCGCAACAACCTAACTCGAAAAAATTCATCAATATTGTTAGAGAAGCTCTCCAACCATATATTTAATAATAAATAAATGGGGTTAAAATATACTTTTTTATTTGAAGTAAAAATTATTTCATTAATAACAAGGAAAAAAAGACATCAGTTAAATTTATACGCATTTAATAATACTTTAGCATGTACAAATCTAATAAAGTAACTTAGGCCCTTATTATGAGATGCATTCGATCTTCGACTGTGGTCGAAAGAGCTGATCGAACGAATTTTCATTTGATATTAGACATGTTCCGTCACCAAAGAGCAAAACAAGCAATACATTTTCATCATTTTTCCCACACTATGCTACAGCGTTAAAAAATTTCGACAGTTGCAGCTCATAATCAGCCTTATCATGATTTTCATTTTCGCCCGAAATCGTTCACTTTTCACTTTTCGCCGGATGAAAAATATTCGGGCGAAACTCAAAATAAGGCTGCATAAGAATTCAACATTCAATTTTCGGCGTTCGATAACCAGCGAAGATCGAACGTCGAATGCAACTCATAATAAGGGCCGCAAAGTGTGTCGAAAACAGCTCGATTGAAACAAAAAAAAATTAAAAAGTAAACAAATGTGTTTTGCGGTTGAAAGAAGTTCATATATTTTTTTTATTTCGTAACTTGCAAGTAACTTCCTCAATGTTTGCTTTTTTATGCAATTTTTGAACATAACAAAGCTGTGTAGCATGTCCAAGAGGCTGCTCCACCGTGCTTTGTAATCTAATATTAGTTGAGTTTTCTTCTGCTCAATTGCACATAGCGTTTGTAACGAAGCGTTTTTGCTGCCTCGACGCTTCTTCTATATTGCTGGGGTATACTCGCCGTGTCCATGGTTCGTTACAATAAATTTGTAATTTCGAGGCTCCGGTAAATCGTTTCTTTTATTAAATAATTTCCTTACTCACTATAAAACGTGTAACAAAAACATACATGAATGTGGAAAAATCCGTGGCGTCGCTTGTATCGGCGGGGTAACGGTCCCTGTGTCCCGTTGCTGGCCCGTTACGACGTGGTGGCGTGATTTTGCTGTTGATTGCCGCGGTCCGCGCGTGCTTACCGTTGACGGTGCCGGTGGACGACTATCTGCTGGTACTAGTGAGTAGCGCTCTCGTTTGCGCTGCTGGCGGCGTTCTGCTAACGACGGTGGGTAGCGCTCTAGTTGGCGCTGCTCGGTTGACACTGGCGGTTAGCGCCCTGGTGCCGCTCTCTTAATGGAGAGCGTGGCGCTCTGTTGGCGTTGCTCCTTTGACGGCGACCGTGGCGCTCTGCTGGCGCTGTCGACGTCGCTCTGTTGGCGGAGACCGGGGAGCTCTGATGGCGATGTTGACGGCAAGTGAGCGGGTGTCGCCCGTACGCGGTTTCACGGTGGGTTGTGGCGAGCGGTGATCGAAGCCGGTTTGGGGCTCTATACTTTTGAGTGGTGATGTCTTGTGTGTTATAGAACGATGCACAAGCTATCGCTCCATTCAGCCGCAGTTGTTCAGCCGCGACCACAACTCCGTGCTGACTCCCTGTTGAGCGGCCGTGTCGTCTCTTTTATAGGCCGCCTGCGTGATGTTGCTCGGGTTAGTTGTGTGCGTGTATATGTTGCTATGATGCTTTGGCATCATGTGGTGTCGTATTTGCCGGTTTCCAGTGATTTGGTGGTGGGTATTTGTGTGGGCCAAATTATCCGGTGTTATTTGGTCCTCACACTCCCCCCCACTTCGGTGATCTAAGGCCTCCTTAGCGGGTCGGATGTACGCTCTCCCCCGATGCATGATGACTGTGTAGTTGTCCGTGCGGAACCTTAGACGGGCCCTGCACGTTCCTTGGACTATGTTTCGGAATCCGCTACAGACTTTCTAGGCAATCCCGAGGAAAAGGTCTAGTGCAGGCCCGTCGGCGTCGCTGGCCAGGATTTCGATCCCTTCCGGTGGGATCTCTCGCTGTGATGGTGGTTGCGGTGATTCCGGTGGGTTAGTCGGTGCGGCGACCAGAGTGGTAGGCTGGGTTAGCGGTGGTGGTGGCGAAGCGAATGAGCGAGGACGTTTGCGGCATGTGGTGATGGTGGCTTCGACCCTTGGTGCGCACGTATGTATTGAGAAAACGTTGTTAACATATGTGTGCGCTCGTGCCAGCACTCCATGTCGAGCAGATGATGGGTGGCCTCCCGGTTAGCCAGGACTAGTAGATACCAATGTCCGGCCGTATTGTGGGGTGCGAGGACCGCCCGTTGTTGAAAAATGTCTACTTTGCGTACCCAGCGGTGGATGCGGCGGTAATTTTCCTCTGGATTACCTTGTCTCGTCAACTGCCATACCACGAAGAGGCTCAGTATTGTTCCTCGTGGGCCGAATTCAGCTTCTAGTTGCCTCGCCCAAGCGTCCATCACTGTATCCGTCAATCAGTGTGTTCCTTCAAGTGAGTGGAGGTCGGTCGGGTATAAGGCGATGCCGCCTGGTCCAGGTGGGAAATTCAATGCCGGACCTTGTTCCTCCAGTGGGTCGGTTCCTCCATCCGAGGAGAGCAGGATCGTCGGTGAATGCCTGGTGTTTAAGGCGGTCCGCTTTATGGGTGACTTGTTATCGGCTGTGCCGGTTGAGCGGGACTCCTCGCTTGAACTGGCCGAGTCACCGCTTGAGCTGGTCGTACCATTGCTTGAGCTGCTGTCGCTGGATGGGCTGTTGTTTCCAGACTGCGTTTCACCTGGGTCTGCTTCCTTTGCTGCGACTGCGAGGTTCTCGTCAGAACATATCGATATTCTGCCGATAATACAGTCGAGTGATGATCTGGTGGGTCTGACTGGGTGCGCCCTTGCGGCGGCTTCTGCCCAGACGGCGGTGCGTCTGGTGGTCATGTGCGCGTTGATGGCTCGTCGGGCTGCTGTGTGCGCGACAAATGTGCGTGCGGCGATTACCGGTGTGGTAGTTGTAGGTACCGTAAAGGTGCGTGCGGTGCTGACGGTGGCATGTGCGTTGGTAACTGGTGTGTTGGCCGTAGGCGCTTTGGTGGCGCTAACGATGGCATGTGTGGTGACCACTGGCGTAGTAGTTGTGTATGCCTTGACGGCGACGTGTGAGGCGGCCACTGGTGTGGTGGCTGTAGATGTTTTGGCGATGCGCGTGGCGTTAGCAGTTGCGTACGGCGCGTGTCGCGTCAACTGCGGCGCGTCGAGCGGGGGCCGGGTGCGTTAATTCCACGTGTCTTGTTGCGGCATCGGCTGCGTCGGCGGTGGGCTCCGGCCCTAGGACTAGGGCTCGGGGACGTTTCGCCTTCTCTTCCTCCATGCGTTCGCGTACTCACTTCACGCTGCTCGCCCATCTGTCGTTGCGGTCCATATCGGTATCGATGACGGCCTCGGCTGGTTCTCCACCTACGTGGACTACGGCATACAGTCGACCGCGCTGCTGACGCATGATTAGTGATGTTTCGGAGCTGAGTTCAATGGGCTCACCGCGCCTTGATCCTGGTGAAGCCCTCCACCGTTTCCCTGACGCCGTCGACAGCACTCTATCGTTCGGACATCGGCTCGACCGCACTCCCAACAGAATATCTTTCGTGCGTTGCGGCATCTCCTGGCATAATGTCCTTCCTGGCCACATCTCCTACATACGTTACCAGGGTCGAAAGTGTGGTTCGTGAATGGACCATGATGCTGTGTGTTCATCGCTGAGTGGTGTAGTGGAATTGGAGGGTGTCGTGTCGTCCGCCATGGTGGATATAAAGTAAGTAGTCGGGGTGGCTGTTCCTGAAGATTATTTAAAAACGCTGCTCACTGCTGTACCCGGCGTGCCGCATCAGGTTTTGTATTGCGATCACATAATCCTTATACTTCTCCCGTGGGTGCTGTCTACGCTGCCGTATATTGTCCTCGAGGCGTTCGAAATAACGGGCCCGCAGAAAGAAGCGTAAAAAGTCGCGTGTGAAGGTTGCCCAACTATCCCAGTGTTCGTTATTGTTGCGGTACCAGTGAAGAGCGGTGCCGCACAGTAACTCGGGCATGGTTTTAGGTAGGAGGGCTACATTCAAGGCATACACCTCGGCCAACTCCTCCAACCGTTCCACAAAAGCTAGTGGGTTTCGTCCGCCGTCGTATTTCACTGACCACTTTCTTACCTGGTCGATGATAGGTGGCTGGTGCTGGTGTGTTGGTGCCGCCAGTTGCCTCTGTGTCGTGGTTTCTATGAAAATGTTCCTGTTCCCTTCGCGTAAAGCGTAAGTTAGCCAAGACTTACGACAAAATTTAACTCAACTTAGACCAATGTACCATACCAGCAATACGTGTTTCTGGTTAGCCAAAACTCAACTTACCTTAGAAAACTTAGAGAGCTGTAGGATTCAGATTCCTAAGTTAAGTTTTTACGGAAATTGAGAGCGGTGAGAGAATCAGGCTTGCCATATTTTTGTTTTTGTATTTCTTAAAAATAAATGAACGCAAGAATTTTTGTTTGCGTGCATTTTTTTGATGTGGCAATAGAAGCGGCGAAATGTCAATCAGCTGAAAAAGAAAATACAAAAACAAAATATCTTCGCTTCTGACTTAAGTTGACGTGTTGAGTAATCATTGAAGATTTCTTAAGGTAAGTAACACGTATTGTTGGTATGGTAGGTTGGACTGAGTTGAGTTAAATTATGTCGTAAGTCTTGGCTAACTTACACTTTAGTTGTGTGCGTATACATGTTCCTATGATGCTTTGGCATCATGTGGTGTCGTATTTGCCGGTTTTCAGTGATTTGGTGGTGGGTATTTGTGTGGGCCAAATTACCCGGTGTTATTTGGACCTCACACGTTGCAGAGCTTCGTTTTTGGTTAGCGATTTTCTAAACATTTGAACGATCGATTAATATTTCAGCCATTCGAAGAGTTGATCATTAAAAACAAAAAAAACCAGCTGATTTCTACCATACAAGTGTTTTCAACCCAAAGTGCTTATGAAAGGGGATTGTTTGTTCTGTCTCCATTTCATATGCCTCGTAAGAAATTACAAATCCCGGGATTGTTGGCAAATAATTCCGGGATTTTCGGGTCTTAGAAAAGACCGGGATGCCGGGATTGACATCCCTAGTGTGGAAGGTAAAAGTGCACCAATGCAAGAGAAGACGGGCTATTATGGGAGCCAATCTTTTAGACGGGTTTAAGAATGCATCTGAGATCAAATTAGAGCTTCAGCAAACAATTGCCAATGATAGTTCATCCGGTGCTATACGTACTATATAGTACGATGCAGTGTAGGTACAATTCGAAACCAATTATAAGATATGGCTATGTTAGCTAGAGAGCCGGCCAAAAACAAAACGTCTGACTAAAAAATGAATGAAAATAGATTAAATTAGACCAAAACTTAAATAAATTGGTTAGGCCGCCCTAAAGTGGCTATGTACTATTTATGGAACACATATTTAATTCCGTTGGATAGATGACTATGGAGTCTGTTCATGACGAAAGAAAAATTTCTGATCCAAAGCCTACTATAATTTTTAATACTGAAAAGAGTGTGCCGTGATGGAACGTCCCATATCCCCAAAATATATGAACAACTGTTATTCATTTTGTCGAGTCGAAGATACATTTCACCTGATTTTACGTCTATTTAGTAAAGGTTTTTCTTAAAACATACATTTTCATTCAAGTTTCCGAGTAGAAACTTTAAGTAAATTTCACCTGCGCTAATGAGCAAGTATTCTTCAACAGGTATATACATATGTACATACATATTTATGTACGGACGTATTGTATGCACAATACCTCTATAAGCCTGTACCATTTTTTCATCTATCTTCGCTCCATTCCGTGAATCATCTCGTTGAGCGTTCAACTGATCGCACCAATAAAATGCTACCTGTTCATTTACTTCCTTCACTCACAACAACCAACCACAAAGCGTTTCAACAGACTCTTGGTGCTGTTCAACACATCAGCACCTACGTGAGTGAATACGAAACCTGTTTTTCACCATCTTTTATGTTAATCGGAAGGTATATGCTTTTACACAAAAATACATATTTACATGCATATATGACTGCAGTAAGTGTTTATTTGCATACTGTGCTTCGATGTCCACACAGAAGTTTAGATAAACTTGCTCCACCATATGAGCTTGAGTTGACTCCACCCATCTCGGAATTTTTACGTGTGTGTGAAAATACGTGTGAAACTGGTTTTTGCTGAAACTCCACCCAAATAAAATGATAGTTTTTGTTGTAGCCAATATAATATATGTACATTAGGGCGGATCGATTATTTTTATCTAAATTGCATGCCTGCTATTTTCGGATTCTACAGATAATTTTAATGGAAAGTATAGAAGAAACCATGTGTCGGCAATGTGTTTTGAGCCTGCGCATTATTTAAAGAAAAAATTTATCTTTTCACAACACTTACTTTTTTTTATTCTATGCAAGTTTTACAATGTATTCACAATTTCTTAGAACTTTTACATACAAAATGTCTGTTTTTCGGTTTCTGGCATTGGTTTTATTTGCTCATTTATCCGCTAGTATTCTTTGCAAATACATACTTTTCGATTTAAAATTCCATTTACTACCAATGCGAGGACTTATTAAATAAATTAAATAATATAATGAAAAATTTTATTTTTCACCAAAGCGTGTCGTTTGTGCATCTGATTGTTTGAAAATATTTAAATCAAATCAAACCATTTGTTAAAAGTAAATGCATTTGTTTTGTGAATTTTAAAGTAAAAATATTAACAAACTGTAAAAAGTAAATGCATAAATAACGGGGTTTGTGCTTAATTAGTAAAACTCGATATAAAGCCGTTTGCGTCATCGAAATCTCAGCCGACTGATTGATTTTAGTGATACATAGGTATGTATTTACCCAGGATGCGGGATATTTTGAAGTACAGTGGATGTCCAATTTAACGAATCTTATCTTGTGCGCCGGATTCGCAAAATCGAAAAACTCCTTAAACCGAGTGATTTCTTTACCTATAATACCACCATCTTTTCAATTAAATAACTCAATGCATTAAATTTTTAAAGAAATGCTATATTTAATTCAACTAAATAAAAATTTGAACATTTCATTTATATTTAGGAGAAAGTCTTCAATTCGCGTCTTTTTTACAATTGCACTTAGTTCAAAGTCATTGG
>JAPVRG010245126.1:0-10127 GCA_029783565.1 Rhagoletis cerasi
TAGCTCCGATCTTACTGATTTTTCGAACGAACATTTGATGATCAATTAGCAAATATCTCACCAAGTTTCATGGTTTAATCTTTCAAATGAGTGAGTAATAGCCAAAATCCTCTTATCTGAACGATCGGTTGTATGGGATGTATATTATATATAGCTCCGATCTTACTGATTTTTTGAACGAACATTTGATGATCAATTAGCAAATATCTCACCAAGTTTCATGGTTTAATCTTCCAAACTGAGGGAGAAATGGCCATAAACCTCTTATCTGAACGATCGGTTGTATGGCAGATATATGCTATAGTAGCCCGATCCTACCAGCTCCGACAAATGTCTAATATAATACAAAAATACATCTCGATACCAAATTTCATCGAGATATCTCAAAAACTGAGGGACTAGTTTGCGTTCAAACAGACAGACGGACAGACAGACAGACGGACATGGCTTAATGAACTCAACTCGTCAACCTGATCATATAGGTATACTTATTGATGGGTCTATCTCTGCTCCTTCTGGTACTTACAATTTTTTAGTCTCGGACCAAAGTTAATATACCATTTCATATTCATGAAAGGTATAAAAACTATGATGAGCGCAACCATGGATATACTATGTTTGTTCTATCAGCGTATATCAGCTCGCTCATCATTGAGCTCAGCTGTAAGACATGCATATGTGTGGGCGGGGCATAAGCCTAAGGGCACCCGCAGAGTGAACGCTGAAAGCCGAGCCGAGTGCAAAGATGGTGAATGCGAGAAACAAGTTTTAAAACTGGGTGCATAGAATTTCATAAAAAATCGCGCAGACACCGCAGAGTGGAAGCCGAGCGGAGCCGAGAGTAAAGCTGATCAATGCGATAATACCTTTTTTAACTGTTTTTCAGCTGTGGCTTGCGCTAAAATAGAATATATTTTTCACTCGCTTTTCGCAACAGGTGGTTACTAGTTATTTTAAGCAAAATTATGGGCATTGATGTTTTGATTAGTGAAGTTTTTTCTCGCTCTACCAAATAATATTACAAAATTAAAACACGAACGAAATTCAGTGCCGATTCTCGCTTCCACTCTGCGGTACCAAATCTTGATCAGCGTCGATCGGTATCAACTTTGCGCTCGGCTCGACTTTCAGCTTCACTCTGCGGTTGCCCTAAGGGTGCATACACGCAGAAAGCCGAGTGGCGCCGAGCGAGGCTTTAGGTGTTCACATTGCATTAGACGGAGCGGAGCTTTTCGCTTATAATCGGCTGCACTTACTGTCAATGAAAAGCGGCTAAAATATTTGGTAGATCTGGTTCCGAAGATTTGTCGAAAAATAAATTTTTATTTACACTGCCGGAAAAAAGTATTGGCACAGCGAATTTTGCACAATATATGCAACAATTTTTATTCTAATCCGGCAGTTTTTTATAAAAACATGGCTCACTCTACAATAGAAAACATAAAAATAAAATCTCTAAACTTTGTGCAAAACTCAGGAAAATTCAATAAATTTGTGTACAAATTTGCAACTTTCTAATCAAATTTTTTTTTAAATTCTAGGTATACAGTTTTGTGCTCATTCATTTTTTTTTTTACAAAGTGCAAGTTTGAAATTTCTAGAAAATTGCGTTGATTTTTGGATTTTTTTTGCGGACGGTGTTATTACATTCTTCCATACAAAAAAAAACTGTCGAACATACTTTGTATGAAGGAAACTGCGTGAAAAAGTGGCCAAAAATCAACACGATTTTCTAGCAACTCCAAACTTGCTCTTTGTTATATTAAAACTTAATGGGCTACAAAATTGTATACCCAGAATTTTTTCAGCGTATGACGTACATATGGCTCCAACCGGAACTGCTTAGTCAGCATAATGTTATGCCTTTTTAGCTGCGAATATTTGAACCTCTCTGCTCAAACGACGTGGCAGTCCTATATGAGTGCGGCATTCTGACAGATCTGAAACTATGCTACTTAGTTTTAGGTTTTTAGCTCTAAGTATTTATATTATTGTTATGTACCCTACGCTGAAATATAACGAAATGTTGTTGTATAGGATATTTTTTCCTAAATAAATAAACTCCGATCACTGCGTTCTAATAACTTCGATTAGAATGGGTGAGAGACTCCGGAGTACTGCTGCACTACGTAGGTGGAGTGTACTCTCTGGGATCATATTCAGGCACACATATATGGAGAAGGCCTTTTTGCGAGCATCTCTCGGTTTGCTCCCAGCATAAATAACCGCCATCAGAGAGGCAGCTGATTGATTGATTACAAACATGATACCCGTCACAGTGAGAAAAATACGTGCTGAGTTTTGACAAAACTTCTCCAGAGTGGCAGAAATATAGCCAAGGTTTTCCAACGCCTACCGAGCGACAACATCTTTTAGGAAAAACTTGAATGGGGGTTGTACCTGGAATCGAGACTGGCTCCCACCGAAAGCAATTCCAAACATTTGCCTATGGCGGCCATCATCCTTCATAATGGTTAACGTTTCATCTGGCGGCCCAGTTACGAGGGAGGCGCTAGACACATTGACGCATCTAAAGACTTCGCTATCAAGCCTATTTGAGCACATGGCTGCAATCGTCAAGTTGCAAAGGCCTTTTGGCTACGGGTGATCAGAGGCGGCAAAAGACACTCCTTAAACTAAACAAGCCAAATCCATCCATATTTATCGGTATCATAAGGACTCACTCTGCGACTGGGTTGCTGGTTGATTCCATTAATAATTCTTGGGTCGTATTCCGTTTGAACAAGGCAATGTAGTTGTATTGACTAATACTCCCGGAGCTGCACTAAGAGACGAATATCAGAGCTGCCAGACTATTGTGGAATTTTCAGACAAAAGTATAAACCTTAAAGAAGGCGGCGGAACTATTGATCAGTAACCGAATATATAAACTAGTGAATCTCTTAAGAACTGTGGCAGAGTACAGGGCAGCTACGGCTGAACTTTATGTAGACGGATGTGGCACGGATGAAGCTTTTACTGTGTTTCGAAGCACATCGGAGTTACGGGCTACGATATGGTTGACAGGCTCGCTTAAGACGGCGCTCTTTTGGAAACTGTGCCGATAAAAGATGTGCCGATTTCCCTACAAGCGATTAAACGGAAGTACGACTTGAGCACAAGCCGGCAGGCACAAAAGTTGTGGACCATCACATATAGCTGCAAGGTATCTGATATTAAGTATGTGGAGAATATAAGTTGGCAAAATATCTTTTATCGCTCATAAGGGAAGACGCTAGGCTACTGGTTGGTGTATTAACAGAATTCTGTTTGTTGGCTTAACATGCCTTTAAATTAGATCCGACCAATGATAAAATTTACAGGAGTTGCTAAATTACGAGAGAGGGGAAGACATGCTCTGTGAGCGTCCTGATCATAGCAGGCTGCGGGTTAGGCCCCTGCGAATTAGTCTGGAAGTGTCTGGCAGAATGGGGTACAACTAAAATATTCCAAGAGGGCTGCGAGGTAACGCCATGCGCTTTAATGGTCCCTGCAGAGACGGCTAGTCAGCCTTAAGTTAAAGTCATGTTTCGATTGAAACAACACGATAAGATACTATGAAGTGTTTTACTTTCATAAAGAATTAGTTGAAAGTGTAGCAGTACTAATCCGTACTTTGATTATACAGCACGTACAGGTACAAAATAGGTCCCTTGTAATAGAAATAGGAAGTCAATTTGGTTGAGGATTATTATTTTATTAATGCTAAGCTAACGCAACAGTCTCTATTAAGTTTTCAAAGTTATACGTTGTGGCAAAACTTCTTCATTGAATTGATTTTTCTCTTATCAACCATCGGTCCACCACTTTGGCTACAGGGAATGCATTTTTGGGCCTAGCCTCAACTCGAACGAAAAATCCTGTGTGTTGCTCCTACCGTTAGATGGCTTGCCTTGCAAAGCAATATTTCTTTGAAAAAAAAATTGTTGTTTCCTCACACCCAATAAAATTTGATTTTATTGCATTTATAAATGTCAAATTTAACTGTCAAATCTGATGAATGTGCAAAAATTCCCATTATTGCAGCTGGCAGTGGCTCTTGCATTCGAATCGAAAACAAATATTGACCAGAAACGAAACAAAAAGTGATTTCGTCAGCCCAGCAAATATGGCAACATTTGGTTTTTCCCTATACTGCATCTTTTTTTTATCAAACTCCAAATCAACAACCGCTGTGTGCTAATGCGCGAATGAATGGCAATTAACTCATACGCTGCCATGACTGCATGCAACACACAATTTATTCACAACTCCTATATATTTCAGGGTACCATAAAAGCTAAGTAATGTGTGTGTGTGTGTTTGATATCGGAGGAAAGGGCAAACAGTCATATTTCACTGCAGAAACAATTAAAATAGCAAAAAGTTGCTGAAACACAACAAAAATACATTATATGTACTAACATTCAACTTTCTAAAGTAGCGAATTTTAGCTGCTGGCCGAATGCTGCAGGACATTTGAGCGAAAGGCTGGTGGCACTCAATGCAGTAATGCGTGAATACATACAAACATACACACAATTATCCTAAGCTCATATCTATGTAGTGTTGTTGTTTCATGTAGCTGTATTTACAATTTTTGACTTTTCTTGTTGTTATACATATACATACATACGTACATACTTCTGTCCACAACACCAATGATTGATAAATTGTGTATCGATGTGGCACCAGCAACGGCGGCGGCAACAACTGCGTAACCCTGCATGGAGCAGGACATAATAATTCATTGTAATGGACAGTGGAAAACGTCGATCATAAATCATATAAACGCAAAGCGATTGCACAACTACAACAACAACAAGCGACAGTATACAACAACATTGAACACAAAAAAATGTCGCACACTTTGAAATTTGAAATTCAATGCATAGGTGGAAGAGCGAAAAGGAAATCACGGCCTAACGCAGTCGATGAATGGCTGCAGGGAAGCGTAAATTACTATGAAATCAAGTGCCAGCGGCACTACTGCAAAAAGGAGTTCACCTTCACATGAGGTGTCAATCATTGAAAGTGTAAATAAACAAAGCATCGCAATGATAATATTTACATTCATATGTACGTAAGTACATACATACCTGGCTGAGAGATAAGAAGACATTGCAGCTCGGTTGAAATTTAATAACAGTGTGATTTTGCTTTAAAATATGTACACATACATGTAAGTAAAAAAAACTTTGGAGAACAATTTTTTTGGTTGGGAAATGAATAATATCAACAACAAGGATCTTGGAGTACACTGGATGCAGGCAGATAGGAAGGTGCAACAGCCACTGTCAAGCCACGGCACACGCCGGCCTAAAATGCCCGATTACAACTAGAAAAGATTCACACCCTCTAGCTGAACCAGTCTCTGCCGAATCTAATCTTTCAGTTTAGATTTCTATTCTCCACTCCACATACATATATACAAAAGTCTTCAAAGAAAGGCGACCTAGTGTGCAGAGAACTTCTTTTCTATAGTGCAGCATACTTACGAAGTAGGTAAGAAACTGTCTGCTCCTCCCCCGTTTCCTTTGTTTTAGAGCTTCTTCATCATCTACGAATCGGTGCTCCTAGCCGTTTACCTATACGACAATGGGATATTAGAGCTCCGATATTGTTGGAAGATCCTCGCTTCTTTAAGAATACAAACTTGGAGAATATTCAGTTTCAATACCACCTAGGCCGCGTTAGCCTAGAGACCTGACTTGTACCCTTCTCTAATTTGTTAGAGTACAGACACATTCTTTCAAAAACAACTTGCAACTGGAAAAAGCTATAGATATGCACCCTATTCTTGGCAGAATAGGCTAGGTCATATCCACCATACAATTTCATTCTTACCTCTATGACCGTGAACCCAAATGAGGTTAAGAATATTCAGTTTAGCCATCTTCAGCACATATCGACAGCAGTCCAGCAAAATTTTTTATTAATCGCGACGGAGCCTACAGCTCTGATTGCAGCTTGGCATATTTACTAATCGTATCGGTTCCGAGTTTATTTACAGGCTCCATATTAGCGAAAACCTCAGCCTGGAAAGCTGGGCAAAGCTCCACGAGAAAACTCCTCTTGCCATTTTGCCATTGAGCTTCAAACCAACTGTGTAAATTTCACTACTGCCAAGCTAAATGCAATGGCTTTCCACCTACTCATCCCTGAGTAATTTCTATCGGTACATGCTGCTCGAAAGACAACCACATTTGTTAAGAAAATACAACAGTGACCAGGAATCCCTTTGTACTTTGCCAAATAAGTAGTATCAGATTGGTCAACTTGTTCAGGCAACATAATACAATAACTTCCTATAGATCAATCGCTGTATAAATGCAGCACCAAATGATTGAGTTTAAGGCTTATTGCGCAGAGCAAAAATTTGACCTGCTCTGGGCGACCAGATTGCTTTATTCCTGCACAACTGCAAAGGATTATTGCGCAGAGCGACCTGTTTATTCGGAAGATATACTGCGAAAATTTGACCTGCTCTGGGCGATTAACTCTTTTAAGCCCTCCAAATCTCCGGGCTCAGATTGCTTTACTCCGGCACAACTGCAAAGGATTATAGATTTGTCATGTCGCTGGCTTATATCCCGAAGACTTAGAAGGACTGTGAAGGTAACGATTATTTGCTAGACAGGAAAAAGCTCTAACGTGTGTCCGAAGGATTTCAGACAAATCAGACTGCCTTAATTGTTATGACTTGTATATATATAAGAAAGAGGAATCATTGGGAGCAATTTGGCTTATCGCAACATATCTATGTGAAGGGCAGAACAAAGTCTTCGACATTGATAATTTGCTATTCCAGACGAGGGCATTCGCATCCATTCAGCGGAGCCTAATCGTTTCGCCTTTTCTGGAACTCACAGTCACAAATGGTCATTTTATTGTAGCGCTTTTAGGCAAAAGCGATTCTCCATTGAATTTTAAGGCAGACATTGTTATACTTTTTAACTCTGGTTATCAAGTATACGAAGTCCACTACTAAATATTTCAAAACTAGTATGCCAATATTAATCTAGTTGCTTAGATACGCATTCGCTCTCTAAACAGTATTTTGTAGGTCGAATTATCTTCCCCTTGTTTGAGATCTGTTTTGGCATTAAACGGTTCGAAGAGGTATTTTTAAGTTCTGATGGAGCTGGTGGTGTTGCTCAGCGTCATTTTACACAGTTCAGTATCAGTTTCGCAAAAGTTACCCACCTCGAACATTGCCGTATAGAAAAAGCTCTGTCTTTGAAATCGACACTCATCGGGTTGTTATTTTAAAATTCGGCGTATGGTGAATGCCTGGCCAATGGTGGATTTACCAGGACTAAATCCACAATCAGTTCGTAGACTCTGCTAGGCTTTAGCCTTTCACACAACAAACTCGCTCCGATCTTATAGTCGACGCTCAGAAGGCTGATCCCGTGTTAGTTGGCTGATATGACAAGGCCACCCTCCGCTTCGATTGTGCAGAGCGTACTCACATTCCAATCAGCAGGTTTGCTTTCGTCCTACCATATTTTGTGTATCTAAAAGTTGGTGTTTGTACCTCACCTAAAACGCATCAGCTCCAGAGCCCCGCATTTATGGAACATCGATCCCATCAACATGAATTTAAGGTTTGGAGTATTCGATTTCTCAACAAACTTTGCTTCTACTGAGTACTCTGGTTACTCTGAAATCTTCCGTAAGACGCAAGAATTTCTGAAAAAAAAAATTTTACGTTTTTCCTTTGGTCAGCATCTCAAGCTCTTCATGCTCACATATGTAGGCCTTATACATGATGTAACACATACATATGACATAAGAATCTGGTCTCTTAAAATCTGTGCCACAGCTGTGCTAGTTTTACATCGACCGGTGAGGATGCAAAGCAAACGCCGCAGCTGACTCCGACAACGATCTTTAGTTTTTTAAATAAGACTCATTATCTCACTAGATTGTCTACAGGGGCTGCTTTTGACTGACAAGGAAAGTTCACAACTTAAAAAGCAGATAAGAAAAACAAACTTAGCAGCAGATAAAACCATGGCAGCAGACAGACAGTTGATCCGTCAATAAACAACACTCAAGCGGCAGTGGGACCAACGCCGACAGCAATGCGAATAGCATTGGTACGCAGCCAGAAGCCGCATCAGTTACTTTTTACTCAACTCCTAACCGCTGAGCATCATTTGAGTTAATCTATCCATCACCAATGGCAATAGGAACACTTCAACTTTGCTTAGCGCTCAGTTTGCTGCAGTCAACGGGCGCGCTCAGTACATCCCCAGTGTAATTGGAAGTGGCCACAGCTACCTGTGATTTAATTAAAGGTGGCAAGTTGAATTGTTAGAGCAACAAAATAAGAAGAAATAAACTAAAGCTCTGCTCACTCATGTGGCTAAATAAATACATGCCTACTAGTGTGATTGGAGGTTATTTGTGGTAGTGAGAAGGACGTCTGAACCAGCAAACATACATACACATCAAAGTGCATTCGTGAGCTGTGCTGTGGCTGAAGTGTTTATTGCATGTGTGAAAAAAAAAACAACATTTAAAACCTTCAAATTATCAAATTCGGTAAAACCACATTTGTTTAGTTAAAAAAAAATCTGAAAACAAAAGAAGTTGCTTAGAAGTGCTAAACTTCATTGTCACCACAAAATTTGATTTGACGCCTTCGTCAATCGAGCTGAAAGCGTAGCGCCAACGCGGGCGTCGCTGTTAACGTGGTCAGAGCGATTGCAAAGGGCGGAAGTATGCATAACAGTGATGGCGTAAATAGTTGAACAGAGAAGTGAAAAAGTCGCTTTTATTGAAAATAAGCGAAAGGAAAAATAGGATTAAATTGAAATGTGCCTTTTCACGCCAGTTTAATAAAAAAAATATCAAACAGAGAGTATCTAATAAAAAATTCGAAATTTCGCCATTAAAAGTTTAATTTGGTTTCAAACTCTCAGCTAATTGCCAGTAATTGATTTAGCATCAATTCTCGTTGCAATCTCAGAAAAATGAACCATTTACCCGAGGCTATTCATGAAAAAATGCAAACTTTTTAGAAAAAGTGCGAAAAACTCCCTACTTTTGGCTACTTACCTTCATTCCTCTGTTTTGATTCGTTTTTTATTTCGTTCATTTTGCCTCAAATTACGGCTTTTTGGCAGCAGACAGCAAATTGCGAACAAATACTAAATAAATAAAAACAGAATAACCAAAAAATAGCAAAAAATAAAAGAAAAAAGCTATTGAAAAAGTGGTTGCAAAAAAGTTAGAAAATCAATAAAAAAAAAAATAAAGCAAACATAAAAACCGGCACAAAGGCGCTAACTTTGAAATGGGTCAGGAGGATCAAGAGTTGCTGATAAGGGGCGGCAAGGCCACCAGCGCATCGGCGGAGAGTTTGAACAACGTAAGTAACTACGCAGTACTCGTAACAACAGATGGCATGGTTATATACACACATACTTATGCACAAGTGTAACTAGGTTGACTCAAGAAAGATGCAGAAGAACGAATAGCAGGAAAGACATTTAGGTAGACATACAAATAATGCAGACAAACTTTTCTAATGGCAAATGACAAGTTGGGAAAGTAACGAAAACAAACAGTAGAGGGTGGAGAGGGGAACGAAATACCAGACCGGATCAATGGCTGAAGTCCGTTGTGCCAGCAAGGCGCACTTGATGAAGATGAGTTCACACTAAAGCAAGCGAATAGCGAATAAAGATAACTAACACAAATGACAGAAGGGGCGCTAAGGAGCAATGAAGGATAAAAATACAATTTCTAATGAAAGAAAATATCTACATATTTATGTTTTCTTATAAATAAAAGTAAAACTTACCCGATGATTGAAGGGCTGCAGGACCTGTAATAGAGAAAAAAGAGCAAATATAAATCAATTGAATTGGATTTGCCATTTTTTTAATTTTTTCGGCTAGAGGAATATGTATGCATATTAGAGCGTATCGCCTTACAGGCGAAATAAAAAAAAGCTCGCCGTACACTACCTCATATGAAGTGTTTTTAAAAAGCATTTAAAAAAATTATAAAATTTTTTTTTTCGGACAACCCTAATGGTCGCCCAATTACATTTTTCTTCATATCTTTGGCATTTATAGTCGGATCTTAAAGTGTGATACACCAATGTTTTTGTCTCGAGGAGGGGGGTTTTC